>JAAGEH010000022.1:2638487-2675987 GCA_011751065.1 Lasiurus cinereus
CACACACACTCACACACACACTCATATACATACACTCACACACACACTCACACACTCACACTCACACACAGTCACACACACACTCACACACAGTCACACACACACTCACACTCACACACTCACACACAGTCACACACACACATCCGCACTCTTCACACTCTGCCCCTTCCTCTCCCTCTCCCGGGCGGGGTGAAGCTGGCCCCAGGGGACAGGAGCAGCGGGCCCAGGAGCAGGGACTGACCGTCCTCACGCTCCATCCACCCTGCCCGCAGGGCCTCTCCACCCGATGCTGGCCGTGTGGCTCAGCAGACTGTCACTCCACGGCTCTGCCTGAGTCTCAGGCTGACCTGCCCGGTCCCTGCGGAGCGGTGTGCGGGGGGAATAATTATAGGGCCTCACAGGCTGTCCTAAGATTGAGTGAGAGGATGTGTGAACAGCGGTTAGCAGCTGGCCGTCCGTAAGAAGTGGTCCAGAGACGCTGATGCTGCTCCTTTAGGCGGAGAATGGGAAGAAGGGGACAGAGGGGGGAGCGCTGGGAGGCAGGCAAAGCCGGAGGCCCTCAGATTGAGGAGGGAGGGAGGGAGGCAGAGGGGGGGACAGACAGGGTCTTATCTCGGGAGGGAAGGGGCCCGGCACTGCTTTAACTCGGTCAGCACCTCAGCTCCCCCTTTCCTGACCCACTCACTCTCTGATCACTCATGGCCGCGCCTCTGAAGTGGGGAGCGGTGTGCGGAGGGAATAATTACAGTGACCGCACAGGGCTGTCGGAAGGTGGAAGTAAGAGGATGTGTGAACAGCGTTTAGCCGTTGGCCGTACGTAAGAAATGGTCAGTGTACGTTGATGATGCTGCTGCTGCTAATGATGATGATGATGATGATGATGATGATGATGATAACAGAGTCTGAAGTCCACGAGAGCACCCTCAGTTCCAGAGACCTGCGAGATGGACTCACAGAACTGAGTGCCGTCTGGTCCCGGTTCTTCAAGGAGCTAGGCAGGAAGAAAGACCCGAGAAGGCCGAGGGAGCCAGATACTGAGTACTGATCTTGGTCCCCAAGCAAAGGGGCCTCCAGGAACCCCGGTCTGGTGGACAGAACAGGGAGCAGGTTTGGGAAGAGACGAAGCACTGCCATCACCCTGAGCAGGAGAGGTGACCTGAACCGACCTCCGACCAGACCGTGGAGCTCTGTCCGCCGCCCAGCCCGCCCAGCGCAGGGGGAACACGGATGGTAGATAAGATACCCGCGCAGCGGCTGAGCAGAGAATCGGGGACGTCTCTCTGTGAGAAGGCAAACCTAGCCCTCCATGTATATTTCATGGCAGGTTAAGGGCAAACAGTGAGAATAGAATTTGTTACGTTATCCTGGTGGGAGCTGGGTGATGGTTTTGTTTGTTTGTCTGTTTTGTGGGTGTATGTGTGTGTTTTTTTTTTACTTCTTTTTGTACTTTTGTGAGATCAATATTAGGAGATATGCTTTTTGGCACCCTCATAACTTTTCATTATTTATGGGAGGTTTGTGCTTTTACACCTGTGTAACTAAAAGTCAACTCTTTGGACAAAAAAAAACAAACAAACACATGTAACAACAGCAGAGGCAAGGAATGTAATTTCTGCTTTTTTGGCTAAACTAAAGGGAGAGCATTCCCAGAAGAGGAAACAGGAAATGAGGACCACAAGAAGGAAGGATTCACAAGTCAAGTTCTTTTTTTTTTTAATATATTTTATTGATTTTTTACAGAGAGAAAGGGAGAGGGATAGTTAGAAACATCGATGAGAGAGAGACATCAATCAGCTGCCTCCTGCATGCTCCCTCCTGGGGATGTGCCCGCAACCAAGGTACATGCCCTTGAACAGAATCGAACCTGGGACCTTTCACTCTTCAGGCTGATGCTCTATCCACTGAGCCACACTGGTCTTGGCAACAAGTCAAATTCTTGAAGCTTGAAGGCCGGGGTAGGGAAATGTGCCTGGGTCTTAACTGGCAAGGGTTCCGGGCAAAAACCGTTTGGCTGGAGGTACAGACAGAGCCGCTCTCAAATCATGGCCTGGGCATCCTGGTCCCTCCACTCCAACACAAACACCTCTCAGCCTGTCCTCTCCCCGTCCCTCCCTCCCTAACCCCGAAAATGGGTTCATAGGACATATCATCTCTGGGAGATTCACGTCTCGGGAGCAGAAAGGAGAGATAACTAACATAGAGTGTCTTCTCACTTAGCAACACACAGGGCAGCTGATGTCCGGGTACCAGACCGCACTGTCTCTTCCGAGGTGACCCTGGAGAGGAAGGGTATCCCCCAGGAAAGTTCTGCCTCCTCCCACCAGAAAACGTTCCCCAAACCTGCCGATTTGACATGATTTTCCGGGTGAGATATTGCAATGGGATCATGATATTAAAGTTTCGAATTTGCTTTCTTTCTTAGATCCCAAGAGATGACCCTAAGACATTTAGACCTTGGTCTATCCCTATAGCATAACTCGGCTGTCATTTCTCTAGAAGGTAAGATCAATAAGCTGAAAGATGATTACTCAGAAAAAAAACAACACTGATCCGGCCCTTTGTGTTGTATGGAAATTTACGATGACACAAGTGTGTAAGTCAAGCTTCTTTTGTTATTTGTTTAAAATACGTTTTTGTTGGTTTCAGAGAGAGGAAAGGAGAGGGAGAGAGAGAGGAACATTGGTTTGTTGTTCCATTGATTTATGCATTCATTGGTAGATACTTGTACTAGTATATGCCCTGACTGGGGATAGAACCTGCAAACATGTTGTAACCAGATCTTGCTCTAACCCCATTGTCGGCAAACTGGGGTTCCCGAGCCAAATATGGCTCTTTGGCCCCTCAAGTGTGGCTTTTCCACAAAATACCACGGCCTGGGCGAGTCTATTTTGAAGAAGTGGCGTTAGAAGAAGTTTAAGTTTGAAAAATTCGGCTCTCAAAAGAAATGTCAATCATTGTACTGTTGATATTTGGCTCTGTGGACTAATGAGTTTGCCGACCACTGCTCTAACCAACTGAGCTACCCAGCCTGGCTCATTCAGCTTCTTACTTTATAAGTGAAGATGTGGGGGTTAAGAGAGAATAAATAACTACCTCAGTGTATTTATTCATAGCCATAAAACTTCCCAGTCCAATTTTTCCACCATTCATTGTTCTTCTCCCACACAAAGTCGAGGGATTTACACACTTGGATAATTATTCTCTTTCCTTCTTTTTTCAGGTGCTTCAGTTTTCCGCAAGTGAGAAGATGGCTTGTGAACCCTAAGGGGACTCTACGCTGATATTCTTCTACTGATTTGAAGCCAAAAAAATGACACAAAACTTAGAAACATGATTCAATCTGATTACCTTAACAAACTGAATCATTATTTACAAATCATTAGACTTTCTAAAGTTAGACCACCACTGCAACAGTCACAGCCACCAAGTTTAATGCTAAGTTGTTTTTGGCACTATCATGTCAATATTGCTGTAAAAGCGGATTTTTCCTTTGTATCCCTCCTGGATAATTGCCCCATAACATAGGCTACAATCCTAGAAGGAAAGACACTTCTCAGTTGATAAGCGTGTGATTACTTTTCCTGGGGATGTGTTTGATTCAGTGGCCACCAGCAGGGACTTTATAGAGTTCTACAAGGTTTGATTTTATTTTGTTTTTACTGTGGATTAGCTATGGGTCCGTGTATGTGCATTTGACAACAAAGCAGTTGTCTTTTCCTCATTGCAGGTGAGCTATTCAACTGTTTGATTTTTTTTTGGAATTTGGAGGGCAGAAGCATTGTAAAAATCGTTTTTAAGGTAGTATCATAAACTCCTTTGACTCCTTAAATCTGTTTATAAAAAACACCTGACCTGGGATTAGAGTTTCAGAAAAACTTCATTGCTCGATTTCCCATATATTGAAGTAACACAGAGCAAAAAAATTCTAAATTGTAATCATCCCTATGTTCAAGCTGAAAACATGCAGGGTCCACCACATTTTATTCCTCGGTTCCAGAGGCCTTCAGAGAAGGAGAAGGCAGCAAATGGATTATCCTGTATTTGACCAGGAAGTCGGGGAGTACACTGATACTGGGTCAACCACAATTCTTATGACCAGGCTCACCACGCCTTCCCCTGCCGTGACTCCTTGAAGTGAATGAAGGTTAGGCCGAGCTGAGAGCGTTTGCTGATTGGTGCGAGAAGGTAAACATTAGACCTGCCTTTCAGCCTGGAGGAGGCTGAAGGTCACGGGAGGCCCTGGGCCCCTGGGATTGAGGGAACTGGGACACAGCTGTGCACAGGCCATTCGCTCTACCAGGACACAGGCGTCCACAGGAGAAAGTGGGACAGGAGCACAAAGAGGAAGGAGACCGGCGCAGAGGGGTCATGGACAGGACAAAATTTACCCCAGCTTTTTGAACACCTGAGCGAAGAGTTGGGGACTTAGTGGGAGCAGCCGGGGTGAAATAAGTTGAAAGAAAATGATGTTCTAGTCCTGGCCATGGTGGCTCAGTTGGTTGAGCATCATCCCATGCACCAAAAGTTCACTGGTTTTATTCCCCGTCAGGGCACATACCTCTAGTTTATGGGTTCGATCCCCGGTCGGGGCATGTAGAAGGCAATCAGCGTTTCTCTCTCTTTCTCTCAAATAAATAAAAACGTATTTTAAAAAGATTCCTTTTTTTAAGAAAAATATTTATTGTTCTAATTATTACAGTTGTTCCTCTCCCGCCGACCCCCCATAGCTCCTCTCCACCCGGCTCCCACCCTTCCCTCTGCCCTTACCCTCCCCCCACTGTCCTCATCCATAGGTGTACGATTCTTGTCCAGTCTCTCTCTGCACCGCCCATACCCTTTTCTCCCTGAGAATTGTCAGTTCACTCCCTTTCTATGCCCCTGATTCTATTATATTCACCAGTTTATTCTGTTCATCAGATTTTTAATTCACTTGATTTTTAGATTCACTTGTTGATAGGTAAGTATTTGTTGTTCCTAATTTTTATCTTAACCTTGTTCCTCTTCTTCCTCTTCTTGAAGAGTACCTTTCAGCATTTCATATAATACTGGTTTGGAGTTGATGAACTCCTTTAGCTTTTTCTTATCTGTGAAGCTCTTTATCTGAACTTCAATTCTGAATGATAGCTTTTCTGTGTAATCTTGGTTGTAGATTCTTGCTATTCATCACTTTGAATATTTCTTGCCACTCCCGTCTGGCCTGCTTAGTTTCTATTGACAATCGTATGGGTGCTCCTTTGTAGGTAACTGTTTTTCTCTTGCTGCTTTTAATATTCTCTCTCTTTTGCTCTTGGCATTTTAATTGTGATGTGACTTGGTGTGGTCCTCTTTGGATTCCTTTTGTTTGGGGTTCTCTGCACTTCCTGGACTTGTATGTCTATTTCTTTCACCAGATGGGGGAGGTTTTCTGTCATTATTTCTTCAAATAGGTTTTCAGTATCTTGCTCTCTCTCTTCTTCTGGCACCCCCACAATTCAATGTTGGTACGCTTGAATTTGTTCCAGAGACTCCTTACACTATCTTCATATTTTTGGATTCTTTTTTTCTTTTTGCTTTTCCTGTTGAGTGTTTTCTGCTTCTTTGTATTTCAAATCTTTGACTTGATTTTTGCAATCCTCTAGTCTGCTGTTAGATCTCTGTATATTATTTTTTATTTCAGTCAGTGTATGCTTAATTTCTAGTTGGTGCTTTTTCATATCCTCGAGGGTCTCACTAAATTTATCAGCCTTTTCTAGAAAATTCTTGAAAAACCTTATAACTGTGATCTTGAACTCTATATCCAGTCATTTGCTTTCCTCCATTTCTGTCATTTGTTATCTGTTCCTTTGTCTCCGAATTTTGGCTGCTTCCCTGAGTTAAGAGATTGGCTTTGTGTGCGAGGTGTCCTATTGGGCCCAGAGGCTCAGCCTCCCCAATTACCTGAGGTGGACACTCTTGGTGCACCCCTTTGTGGGCTGTGTGCAGTCTTGTTGTAGTTAAGCCTTGACTGTTGTTGGTATCACTGGGAGGAATTGACCTCCAAGCCAGCTGACTGTGAGGCTCAGCTGTGTCTATGATGGGAGAACTTCTGTGCTGGAGACCCCCTTATGAGTCAAGACTTGCTTCAGTGGGGCTTTGGTGCTCACTGAGTCCACCCTCTGAGTGTGTCCCTTATGGATCTGAGGAGTTGTAATCTGGATGACCCCTGGGTACACTGGCTCTTGGATCTCCAAAGAGGTGCTAATTTAGCCTCTGCCTGTGGTCACCCAGCAGGAACTACAGAGAGATCTGCAGATTCCTCTTCTTTATTTGGGTTTTGGAGGTGCCCAGATGAGGCCCAGCTGTGAAGCAATGCAAGCTGCTGTGGGGCCTTGAGCCTTCTTGTGGATGTTCTGGGTCTTTCTGACTTAGCTGCAGTTTGTTAGGTAAGTTTAGATTGCACAGGACCAGGCCATTCATATGCAAAAGCCTCTCACTCAGCTTGGATGGGGCCGAGTCTCAGGGCTGAGCAAACAGCAATGGCTTCCCATCAGCTATGCCCTAAGAGGCCCCCTGGGTCTCAGTGTCCCGAGGTGATTACTGCAAGCACCTCTGAGAGAAAGCCTCCCTCATGATACCAGATAGTCCAGTTTTTTCCCCAAATGAGTCTCACCCAGAACTGGAGTCCCCAGAGTCTCGCCGGGAACTGGAGTTGAGAGTAGTTGGGCGCTTGTGTCTCCCCGGAGATTGAAAAAGCCAGCCCCGTACTCAGTTGCCAGCCCTCTCCGTGGGCCTGCGCCTCTGTAACACTGCACTTCACTTCCGCAGCTCCTCTGAGTCTCAGTGTGCTTGTCTCTTTCCTTCTGGTTGTAGAATTTCCACTCAGCCGGCCTCCCTGTGGTTCTGGATGATGTCCGCTTTGTCTTTTAGTTGTAGTTTTGAAGTGGTTGTGCGAGTCAGCAAGTTCAGGTGTTTACCTATGGCACCATCTTGGTTTCTTCTCCAAGATTTCCTTTCTTTTTTTTTTTTTTTAATTAATTTTTATTAATTTTTTATACATATCTCCCCATTGCTCCCCCTCCCTCCCAGGCATACCCCGACCCCCCAGTGTCTGTGATCATTGGTTATGTTTATAAGCATGCATACAAGTCCTTTGATTGATCACTTATTTACCTCACCTAACTTTAATCTTTCTGCTATAATTTCACAGTCTGTTTGATGCTTTATGATTTTTGTCCTCCTGAGAATTATCAGTCTACTCCCTTTCTGTGCTCCTGATTCTATTATATTCACCAGTTTATTCTGTTGATCAGATTTTTAATTCACTTAATTTTGATTCACTTGTTGACAGATGTGTATTTGTTGTTCATAATTTTTTGTCTTTTACCTTTTTCTTCTTCCTCTTCTAAAAGGGTACCTTTCAGCATTTCATATAATACTGGTTTGGAGTTGATGAACTCCTTTAGCTTTTTCTTCTCTGTGAAGGTCTTTATCTGCCCTTCAATTCTGAATGATAGCTTTGCTGGATAGATTATTCTTGGTTGTAGGTTCTTGTTGTTCATCACGTTGAATATTTCTTGCCACTCCCGTCTGGCCTGCATCGTTTCTGTTGAGAAATCAGCTGACAGTCGTATGGGTGCTCCCTTGTAGGTAATAAACTGTTTTTCTCTTGCTGCTTTTAATATTCTCTCTTTCTCTTTTGCTCTTGGCATTTTAATTATGATGTGTCTTGGTGTAGTCCTCTTTGGGTTCCTTTTCTTTGGGGTTCTGTGTGCTTCCTCGACTTGTAAGTCTATTTCTTTTACCAGATGTGGGAAGTTTTCAGTCATTATTTCTTTAAACAGGTTTTCAGTATCTTGCTCTCTCTCTTCTTCTGGCACCCCCACAATTCTGATGTTGGTACGCTTGAAGCTGTCCCAGAGGCTCCTTACATTATGTTCACATTTTTGGATTCTTTTCTCTTCTTGCTTTTCCAGTTGAATGTTTTCTGCTTCTTTATATTTCAAATTTTTGACTTGATCCTTGCCTTTCTCTAGTCTGCTGTTAGTACTCTGCGTAATAGTATTCATTTCAGTCAGTGTATTTATTATCTTCTCTTGGGTCTCACTAAATTTATCCATCTTTTCTAGCATATTCTTGCAAAATCTTATAAGCGTGGTTTTGAACTCTATATCCAGTCGTTTTTTTTCCTCCATTTCTTTTGCTTGTAATCCCTTCCCTTGTCTCGGCATTTTCACTGTGCCGGGAAACTTCTGTGCTGGATTCAGCCGCAGAAGCCTCTGCTGAGCTTGGGAGGGTGGAGTCTCAGGGCTTAAGGGACCGCCTTGCCTTCCAGGCGGCCCCGCCCTCCACGGCCCCTGAGTCTCACGTGACTGGGTAATGGCTGGAGCGGTCCTTGTGCGCGCGCACCCGCAGCGCCTCCAACTGCTGCCTTTCCGGCTCCCCTGCGAACCAGGACCGCACGAGTCTAGGTCCCCAGGGTTTCGCCCAAAACAGGGGCCCAGTGGACTCAGAAGCGGCACAGTTCGGAGGGTCTGTCTCCCGCCCACTCGCGAAAGCCAGCGGCACAATCAGCAATCCGTCCTCCGCGTGGTGCCGTGCCTGACCAGACCTCCGATCCTTTGCAACTCCCCTAAATTTCCGTGCACTTCTCCCTTTTCACAGTCCAAACTCCCCCCGTATGAGTTTCGGCTGGATCTGGGGTTTAGTGTCGTAAGATAAGGGGTTCAATGCCGTTGGGAGTCTCCGTTTCCCTCCCGCCAGAGAAAGCCAGCCAGGTACTCCGGCACCCGCTCTCTCAGCGCGCTCGTCTCCGTACCTCAGCTTTTTGCAGCTCCTCTGGGTCTCCGTGAGCCCCTCTCTTTCCCTCTAGCTGTAGAACTTCCACTCAGCCAGCTTTCCTGTGGTTCTGGATGATGTCCGTTCTGTCTTTTAGTTGTAGTTTTGAAATTGTTGTGCGAGGCAGCAGTATAGGTGTTTACCTATGCCGCCATCTTGGATTCTCCAAGATTTCCTTTCTTAAAGATGTTTTAAAAGCCTGGGTGGAGCCTTGGCCAGCGTGCTCGGTGGGTTGGAACACTTTGGCCCACACAGAGAGAGCGAGCACAGGAGTGAACGTGCAAACCAGGCGCACTATCAGGACAGCTCTGGTTTTGATCTGGTGCTGCTTTGGACTTGGGAGAGAGCAGGCTTTCTTTCACACTGACCCGTCTCTTTCCTAATCTCCTGCGGGCTGGTGCTGCATCCTCCTCCAACCCTCCAACCTTCCCCAGCTTTTCCAGGCTGGACCCCACCCCTTTAAGTTACCACATGCAGCAGCTAAGGAGTTGCCACCACTCTTTGTATTCCTCCTGGGTAATCACAGCTAATGACTGGTGGCTGATTCTTCCTGCCCACTTCCGGAATACAGTCCCCTGGCTGGAGAAGGCACCATCCCCCGGAAAGCCTGTGAATGCCTGGCTTCCTGGTGAATCAGGTTCAATGCCCCATTCCATTTGCTCCCTTCTTATGCTAACAGTACATGCACATGTGTGTATGGGTGTGTGTGTATTCACGTGTGTGTGTGTGTGTGTGTGTGTGTGTGTGTGTACCCTGTTTCCCCGAAAATAATTTTTGCTCCCAAAGATGCGCTAGGTCTTATTTTCAGGGGATGTCTTATTTTTCCATGAAGAAGAAGACAGTACACATTTATTGTTGAACAACAAAAAAGGAAATGTATGCCCTGTCTACTGTCCGGTAGTCGTTGTCATCGCAAACCAGCTCCCTGATGGGCCGCAGCGCAGCCGGAGCTGTTCAGGCCGGGCGAGGTCTCTTTACATCAGGAGTCAGACGCCTGACGGTAGCTTCGGGGGCCTTATATTCTGGGGAGGCCTTATTATTGGGGAGATCTTATTTTCGGAGGGATGCCTTATATTACAGCGAGAGGCAAAACTGGAAGTAGGTCTTATTTTCGGGAGATGTCTTACTTTCAGGGAAACAGGATATATATGCATATATATATATATTGTGTGTATGTGTGGGTGTGGGTGTGGGTGTGGGTGTGTGTGTATATATATGCAAACAGCAATGGCTTCCATATACTATATATATATGATATTTAAGTCAGGTTCATGAGGTGTTTTGCAATCCTTTATTTAAAACACAGGAATAGAAATACTTTTCCCAGATCATTTTCCCAGGGAAGCAACGTGCTTTTCAAAACAGACCCTTGGCATCTTCCTAGTTACTGGAATAAAGACCTATTGCTACTTGCCCTTGAAAAGGAAACATTTATCTGTTTCCACCACCGAAGTTAAAAAGTGTAACAAGTTCACATGCAGCACCTCGCACCTTTCATCTACATAGGTTAAAATTTGCCTGGCCGACATGGCTCAGTGGTTGAGCATCAACCTATGAAACAGGAGGTCACGGTTCGATTCCCGGTCAGGGCAGAGGCCTGGGTTGGTTGCGGGCTCAATCCCCAGTGTGGGGCCTGCAGGAGGCAGCCGATCAGTGATTCTCATAATTGATGTTTCAATCTCTCTCTCTTCCTCTCTGAAATCAATAAATATATATAAATTTAAAAAACAAATAAATAGGTTGAAATATACATCCAAAAGTTCTATGGGGAACTTGCAGGAATAGCAAAGTGAAGAAATCAAATCAGCAAATCTATCTCCAAAAATACTACAAAACTGGGCAAGTGTCCCAAACTACTATTCCAAAAATCAAGCACAAGCCAATGACAAATAGAGAAGTGTTTACTTGTGAAAAACTGCTCAATTTTAGGTAAAAACAGGGGACTGTAGCCATCTTTCCTGGAAGGAAATAATAAAGATTGGAGTGGACCGACCGGCTCACTCTCCAGATGCCCTTTGAACCCCAGGGGCGGCTGGCCCGGGAGCGGAGGTTGGCTCCAGAGCGTGTCCGGCTCACCCAGCCCCGCCCCCACGGCCACCTTCTAATTAATTTCCTTTCAATGTGCACAAATCCATGCACCAGGCCTCTAGTTAATATGTAAAGTGCTTAGAAAAATGCCTGACACGTGTGCCTACTATATACAAATAGCTAATATTTTTTTCAGTGAAACAGTGTATCTTTAACAGATACACTGTGGACGTGAGAAATACAGTTTGGAGAGAAGAGTAAGCAATAGTACTAAGAGTTTTTAGTTTGGTGTTCAGAGGAGCTACCAGATTTAGTTTGTTTGGGAGTTTGGGAAAAAGGCTAGACATAGAGATTTCACCCTTTTTTAAAAAAAAAAACAGAACATGATGATATTTAATACACAAGTTTGATACAACCAAAAAGTAAAACATCAGAGTAAAATAGTAACAAAAAAACATGGTATTTCATTTGCAATGCATGAGGAATGGTTAATATCTTTAAGTCATAAACCAGCTCTTAAAAACCAGTAACAGCCACTATAATAAAGCAAGGAAACTGGAAAAAATAAAATGAAAAAATACAAGTGATGGTTAGGCATGGAGCATATATGATTTTTCTGAGCAGGGATGAAGAATAATTTCTCTGCAGTTCCGGTGAGCGGAATAAAGACACTGACACCTAATATTCTAGAGTTTTGAACAGTGTTGTGCAGTTTGAACTCTCAAACAGCGGGAGGCAGATTGGTAAGAAGAATCTATAATGAGGGGGAAAGCTACGTTTTGAATCTATGTATAAATTGAGTATTTTTAACCAGAGCAATTCCAATTCATTGGAATTATTTCAACAAGTCAGCTGAATAAATTCCAAAGGAATGATATAGAAGCGTGTTTAATGCAGAGAAAGCGCATGGCCAGTGTAAGCGCCTAAGGCAGTGGTTCTCAACCTGTGGGTTGTGACCCCTTTGGGGGTCGAACGACCCTTTCACAGGGGTTGCCTAAGACCAGCGGAAAACACCTATTTCCCATGGTCTTAGGAACCAACACACCGCTCCTCGGCGTAGCAAAATGTAGCAATGTCGTTTACTGTTGTCATAGGAAGACTGTTACCCATGCTACACCACGATTCAAGACAAAATTTCATTTATTTGTAATTAGAAATAAATATTTCACAATATGTAATTACATATTATTTTTGTGATTAATCCCTATGCTTTAATTATGTTCAATTTGTAACAACGAAAATACATCCTATCAGATATTTACATTACAGTTTATAACAGTAGCAAAATTACAGTTATGAAGTAGCAATGAAAATAATTTTATGGTTGGGGGTCACCACCACATGAGGAATTCTATTAAAGGGTCTCGACATTAGGAAGGTTGAGAACCACTGGCCTAAGGTTACACTGCTTGCCTGTCACTGTCTGAGCACCTCCAAAGGGTGCACACTAACTATTGGTAGTAGATGATAGTGTCGGGAGTACAGTCAGCCGTACTGTGAGACCTGACTCTTGCCACTTCCCTCTGCATCTCACATCCACTTCATCTCCCATCTGTCTCCTTTGTCACGCCAGCCTCTTTTGGTTTTAACAGGTCAGGCCCGTCACACTGCTGATACTCAGCCTGGAAGGGCACAGAGTCTGGACTCAGAAAATACTTAATAATTTAATATTTGAATTTGGAACTCTTTTAAATGGAGATGAAACTAAATACCCGGAAATGTATGAGACTGCCATGTGTGGTGGGTAGTCATGGCCCAAGGCTGTAACTTCTTGAGTAAAAGGTTAAGATAGCCCTATGCATTGTTCTTGTGCATCTAGGTTAACAGAGCTGGAAATGCCAGAAGTAATCCTCTTTTCCAGACCCCTCCAAGGAATAACCATCCTCAAGAAAGCACATAATTTTGTTAACTTTCCAGTAATCCAATTTCTACCTTTCTTTTTCCTACTTCCATGTAATCTTCCAGACTTTCCCTCCTTAATTCCAAATGTATAAAAGAAACTTAAAAACTGTCAGAGGGAAGGGGGCGGGTGGGGTGGGGGTAGGAAGTACTACCAAAGAGCTTGCATGCTTATATGCATAACCAGGGACACAGACGATAGGGTGGTGAAGGCCTGGGGCAGCAGGGGCGGGCTAGAAGGGGTCCATGGGGGGAAAGGGGGGACATATGTAATACTTTCTACAATAAAGGTGAAAATAATAAGATGATGAAATGCAAAGGGGAAAAAAGAAGATAAAACGTTAGGTTAAAAAAACAGCTGCCGCCGAAACCGGTTTGGCTCAGTGGATAGAGCGTCGGCCTGCAGGCCTGCAGACTGAAAGGTCCCGGGTTTGATTCCGGTCAAGGGCATGTATCCTGGTTGCGGGCACATCCCTAGTAGGGGGCGTGCAGGAGGCAGCTGACCAATGTCTCTCTCTCTCATCGATGTTTCTAACTCTCTGTCCCTCTCCCTTCCTCTCTGTAAAAAAATCAATAAAATATATTTTTTTAAGAAAAAACAAAAACAAAAAACCAGCTGTCATTCTCTGGAGCATTTGAGATCTTGCTTCCCAACATGTAGCATCCGTTTGGCTCACATAAACCCTTACAAAAACTCCCTGAAAGTCTGGACATTTCTTATGTCCCTTGCACACACAGGTAAGGAAGCATGACCCAGAATAAAAGGTGTGAGTCCAGAGAAGAGGAACCCGGCAAATACCAAGTCTTGGGGGAGCTGACCAGGACAGCTGGAGTGACATTCTAAGGTCATGGGTCACAGCTCCTTACATGCTCGGCGGAGGCCCAGAGGGGTGTCCTGAAGAAAGGACCGGGTTTGGCCATCATTTCGGGAAAAGAACTCAGAAATGTTCCCTGGAGTCGGGAGGGGCGGAGGGTGCTTAGGTAAGGAAGCCGGTCATATACACTAATTTACCCAGATGCTTGATAAAGAGGAACAAGATGCAGAGAGGGTGATTTTAGGGACCAAACCCTGTTGGGGGAGCTTCTCGGAGAGTGAGGAAGCAATGGAGAGGCAACCAACCACTGGTACCAACCGGGCATGAAAACGCGAGGCCAGCTCCTGCATTTCCGCTTGTACCCAATTATAACGTCTACACCGCTTCCCACACGCAGCCTCTCCTCGTCCCCCCCGCTCTGCCCACACACCCTCTGGTCCAGGGATTCTCCAAAGCGTGGCCCCGAGGTCGGCAGCACCTGCATCCCTGGAGACTTGTCAGAAATGCACATTCTTAAAAAAGAAGAAGAAAGAAATGCACATTCTTTAAAAAAAAAAAAAAAAGAAATGCACATTCTTAAAAAAAAAGAAAGAAATGCACATTCTTTAAAAAAAATAAGAAAGAAATGCACATTCTTTAAAAAAAAGAAGAAATGCACATTCTTTTAAAGAAAGAAATGCACATTCTTAAAAAATAAGAAAGAAATGCACATTCTTAAAAAAAAAGAAAGAAATGCACATTCTTTTAAAAAAAGAAAAAGAAATGCACATTCTTAAAAAAAAAAAAAAAGCAAATTCTTTAATTAAAAAAAAAGAAAGAAAGAAATGCACATTCTCGAGCCCCACACCAGATGTCATGGGGTGGATGCTCTCCAAGCCCCCACCCACCCCGGCCGCTCTCGGGACAAAACGGCAGAGACCGCTGCCAGGCGTGCTGACAGCAGCCCCAGGGCAGGATTTCTTCCGGAACCCTCAGCCGGGGGCCTTCCTCGCTCCCGGGGGCGGGGAAGGGATAGTGCGCGACCCCACCCGACCAGCAGCCCCCTAGGGGCAACCCGCTTGGGACCTGGCGCAGCCCCAGCGGAAGCCGGGCCCGGCAAACGGTGTGACCCCCAACCTCCCACCTCGGCCCGCCCTCTCGCCTCGACTTCCGGTTACAGGAGCCGGTAGACGAGGAAGCAACGGGGGGGGGGCGGGGGGGGGAGATCGGGGCAGCCCAACTTCCGGGAGACTGCCTCGGGTGATGGGGCATCTTCTACTCTCCCAACCCCTCCCTGTGCCGAGAGGACGGATAACGACGCGGTGAGAGAGCGATCGGCCGGGCCAGGACGCGTGTCCGGGAAACCTGGAGCTCAAGAACAACATTTAAAGATAAAAATTTTTTTAAAAAAGGCTTGGAAACCCTCCCCGCACCCGTTTCCCCTCCTCCCATCCCGTGCCCCGAGAGTGTAGAGAAGAGGCGGGGCCTCCACGCCCGAGGAGGGGCGGGGCGCGGCGCGGCGCGCGACGAAGTCTCGCGAGAGAAGAGCGGCGGGCGGGGGCGGCGCCTCTCCCTCCTCCTCCGTCCCCTCCTCCTCCTCCTCCTCCTCCTCCTCCTCGCGTTAGTTCCGGTCGCCGCGAAGAGCCCGCCGGACGCCGCCGCTGTTGCCGCCACATCTGGACTTTCTGGCCCTTTTCTCTCCGCCTTAAATTCGGTGAGGCGCGGCGCCCTGCGGCCCGGGGCGGAGCGGCGGGGCCGGCTCGGCGGGGAGACGGCGGCGGCGGGCGGAAGCCGCCCCGTGAGGCCGGGCCGCAGCCAGTACGCGAGGGGCCCGGGCCGCCGCCGCCTCATGGCGGAGGCCGAGGAGCGGCCGGGGAGCCCGGGGGGTGGGGGAAGCGTCGCAGCGGCCGGGGAGGCGGAGGCCGCGGCCCGCACCGCCCCCCGGACCCCCCGCCCGGCCCGGCCTGGGTAACAAAGCGGCCGCGGCCTCTGTTGGGTGATGTACGCGTGGGGGCTTCCGGCGGGCGGGCGGGGCGGAAGCGCCGCCGCCCCCACTGCGGCCGCCGCCCCGCCGCAGCTGCTGTCGCTGGAGGGCGGCGGGCGGATGTACGGGCCGGCGGGGGCCCCGGCGCGGAGCGCCTCGGCGCCGGCCGTCCGCTCGGCGCGGCGGCCGTCCACGCCGGCGGCGGGGTCAGTGGCGGCGCGGCCCGGAGTGGCGGCCTCCCCCACCCCCCCCCCCCCACCAACCCCCCCCGGGACCGGAAGCACGGGGCGGGGCGTGGGGGGGGGGACACGTGCTCTCGGGGAGGGAGGCCGGGTGGGAGCCGGGGCCACTGTCAGTTAGTTCCGCGGCGGGAGCGGCGCGGCCGCGGGTATATGGCGGGCGGAGGGCGGGGTCCCCCCTGCTGCGGGGGCCGCCCCGGGGAGGGACCGGCGGGCCCGCTGTGGTTCAGGGATGGGGGGTGTCGGCGAGGTTAGAGGGACGAAGGGGGGGACCCCGCAATGATGCGGGTCTGGGGGGTGACCGGTCACCCGTCCCTGGCCCTGGGGTCCCCCATAAGCGCCCCTCGGGGTCCCCCCTGGGTGAAGGGCGGCCTTGGGGAGACCCGGCAGGCCTGGAGGTCACCGCTCGCCGGGGGGGCCGGGAGGTGCGGGGTCAGCCTGGCTCACTTGGGGACTCACCGGCCCGGGGGGGGGGAATGCGCGTTTTGTATTTTTTTTTTATAAAGGAATACGTACTATATGGCACTGTCTTTAACGGCCTTCCTTTTTTCCTCCTCCTCCCCCCCCCCAGGGTGTCTTTTATGAATAATCAAAAGCAGCAAAAGCCAACGCTATCAGGCCAGCGTTTTAAAACCAGGAAAAGAGGTAAAAGGATTCTATTTTAAGAATAGCGTCTCTTAATGCCAGGCCTCCAATTCCGGGGTAACTTTTGGCACTTGGGGTTCCCCTCTCTAGGTGACAAGTTGCTCGGTCTCAAAACCCAAAAGGGAAAAAGAGAGAAAGGGGACACGAGTTTCTAGATGGCCATTTCGGATGCCCTTAACATTTCTAAGTTTATTTGTTTGTTTGTTTGTTTGTTTATTTATGTAAGGAGAGTATGGGCTGCATTTTTTTTTAACGGCAGGTTTCACGTAAGCACATTTTTTTTGTTGGAGGGAAAGAGGTTCGTTTTTATAAAAAAGGGAGCTTCCGATGTGATCGCTGACTTCACCCAAAGGTGGTGGAGGTTTGGTGAGAGCAAAAATCAGAGTTGGCCCATGGAAGTTAACTTATGGAACAGTTATAAACGTTGTAATTTTTTTATTAAGTATTAATCACGGGGTAAGAAAAAGTGCTGAAATTATACCAGCTCCTTTATAGTAGTGGGCACTGAGAGGCATACTGAACTTTGTAGCAAAGCATTATTATATATATATATATATATATATTGGTGATACAAAGTTAAATGAGATGTGGTCTCAGGTATATTTTATATTGGGCTTAGTATTTTTCCCTTCATTGTTGCTCAAAGGCACATGTCTACTTTTTAGTAGGTTTCGAGAAAAGGGAGAACTGGGTCAAGTAGTTTTAAGTTGTTTTTCTGCTCTGAATAGAGACATTCTGAGATATATTCTGAATGTTTTGTAAATCTGTATAGTTTGTCCCCTTGTATGGGGGAGATCAAAGAATGATTTGATTCCAGTCTTTGCAGATTCATTTACATTTAAGTCAGTAGATTTCTCAGGAGGAGGAACAGAAGTTGGGAACCAGCGCAGTTTAGCAATAATAGGGAAGAGTGTGTGGGTTACTGGCATTCATCTTTATATAAATAATTTTATTGTTAACATCAGGAAGAGATGTTACTTCCTGCTTCCAGATTGAGATCCCTCGTGCTCTCCTAATTAATGATCGGGCCTTGGACAAACAAGGAGCTGGTCACTCTTTATGCTGTGTGATAGTTAAGGCAGCTTCTAACCTAGATAGAGAAAGCAAACCCTATCATGGATTGTGTGATAACAATTCAATGAAAGCTAGGTATGTACCCAGGGCACTGTTCTGAGTGCTTTCTATCTAAATATCATTTAATATTCACATCAACTTTATGAGATAGGCACTACTTTAATTACCATTTACAATAGGAAAATTCACACACAAAGAATGAAACTAGTTGCTCAGACAGTGAAATGATGGTCAGGATTTGGATCAGGCAGTTTGACTCAGAGTCCTTGCTCTTAGCTTCTGGTCTTGAATTTCTCTGGGCTTCAACTGTCCTAAAAAGTTGGAACAAAAACGATGTGCCTCACAAGGTTGTTGTAAGGATAAAGCAAGGGAGCTAGTGTAGTTTCTGTCACTTATTGGATCTTAGTAAGTACCAAAGGAGTGGTTTTTTTTTTAAATCATACCGAGTATTATGGGCATTTAAAGAAAAGAACAGCTCCAGTGTTTGGACAGAATTTCACCGGGGAAATTTTTAGAGGATGCCCTAAATTGCAACAAGGCCCAGGGGCGATGGAAGAACTTTTCAAATAGACACTGTTCCCTGGCAGTGGAAACACACTCCTGCATTTCGCTCACTTCCTGCTCCTCTGTGAAAAGTAGTGGGAGAAAGCTACACGGCTCTGTGCCGGGGCACCTGCCTCCGCTTAGCGGAGGGAAAACGCACAGGGCGTGTGCAGCCTCCTGTTTACTTGCTAGCGTTCCAGGTCTTGGGTAATGGAGCTTCTGTTCGTTTTTTTCCAGCTGTTGCAATAAATGACACAGTGGGGACTGTCTTACTCAGTGATGATAACTTCCTAAGGTGGTGGTTTCATGGCATGTTGGTAAGCCTGTTAAAGCTAAACGGCGTTTTCTTTCTCCTTAGATGAAAAAGAGAGGTTTGACCCTACTCAGTTTCAAGACTGTATTATTCAAGGCTTAAGTGAAACTGGTACTGATTTGGAAGCAGTAGCAAAGTTTCTTGATGCTTCTGGAGCAAAACTTGATTACCGCCGATATGCAGAAACACTCTTTGACATTCTGGTGGCCGGGGGAATGCTGGGTAAGAGTCTGGGTTTTGTGGGAAGTGTGCTCTATGGAGAAGATGGTTAGAATCCAGAATATAAACTGTTAGACAAGCCCATGAAGTTGGGGTGGCTTTGGTTTTTTTAACCCCCTTGGGATTTTTCCACTATTAAGTCCCAGACTATAGCAAGTTAGCAGATTGCCTTGCTCTGTCTAGCTTTATATTTAAAGTGTGTTACAGAATTATAAAATTTGGGGATAACTTTTCTGATAACTCAAACCCCTACAAGATCCCCAATCAGTGATTCTCTTCTTCTTGCGCGCCCCCCCCGGGGGGGTGTGGGCGGGGGGGGAAACCTTTCCTCTTATTCTATCTTATGAGCTACTTCTTTATTTAAAAGCCTCTAGTCCTATATGCTTCAGTACATTAGCTACAAAGTATATGTGACTGTCCAAATTGAGATGTGCTAAAAGTGTAAAATAGACACTGAATTGTAAAAACTTAGATTTCACCAATAATTTGAATACTGGCATGTTCAGAACTTTTGGTATGCTGGGTTAAAGTGTATTAAAATTAATTTCACCCTTTATTTTTAATATAGCTAATAGAAGATTTGAAATTATATTGTGTGGCTCATATTTTTGTTGCACAGTGCTGCTTTAACTTACACATCCACCCTCAACAGCTCAGGATACCTTAACACAATGGTAGATAAACTGCAGCTCGTGAACCGCGGTTTGTCACTCTGTTGGTTAACGAGTTTACCGACCACTGACCTAGACTCTCGATTCCATTAATTACAGGCTCTTGCTGCTCCTTGTGATTAAGCCCCTATCCCAGTGGTCGGCAAACGGCGGCTCCAAACCGCATATGGCTCGCCAAGCCGCAATTTGCCGGCCACTGACTTAACAGATTGTGCTACTTACTTACATATCTTCAAACGCTGATGGTATTTCCATAGCTCTTTAATGTATTTCAAAATGTTTTCATGGTAATAATTGTACTGACTTCACGACCAGGCTGACAATCAGAACTCCATTTGTGTACGTGCAGAAAGCATGCTTAGAAAGGCTTCAGTGACTTGCATGCATCAAACAGTTGCTCAGTGGTGGAACCAGAAACTTAACATTCACACATTCTCGTGCCTGGTCAAATGAATATTACTTTCTTTGTATTACCAGTTTGTAAGAAATACGAAATACATCTATTTACCATTCATAATATTGCTATCCATAAGTGCTTACAGAATTATTTTTAAAACATTTACCAAGAAAATTTTCAAGCATATCATAGAAGAGAATGAACTTGATTCAATAATTTCTAACAGTCTTATAATACTTAAAATGTATCTAAAAATAAAGTTTCTAACTTGTAAACTTATGTAAAATTATATATCAAAACCACCTTTGAACATCTCCACTTGGAGTGACATATTTGGCACTATTCGTTAAGTTGCTAATGTGGGCTGTTTCTGTAAACTGCTTAACTTTATTTGCACATATTGGACCAGCTCAGCATGTTCCTGCTGTGAAAAATTGACTTGCTTTTATTTTTTTAAAAGGTTTTTTTTTAAAAATAATAATATATATATATTAAGGGATAGAGGGTTAGAAACATTGATGAGAGAGAGACATCAATCAGCCGCCTCCTGCACACCCCTTATTGCGGATGTGTCCGCAACCAAGGCACATGCCCTTGACCAGAATCGAACCTGGGACACTTTAGTCCCCAGGCTGACGCTCTATCCACTGAGCCACACCAGTTTCCGCTTGACTTGCTTTTAAATCATGTTAGAACTTTATCATAACTAGTGGCCGGGTGCACAGATTTGTACACATTCAAAGGAAATTAGTTAGAAGAAATATTTTAATATTGCTATTTGCCCTTTCTCTATAATAGAAGTGTCAGATGAAAGAAAATTAGTAAAATATATATGAAAATAATATATAGTTTTATTACTAAAATAACATATAAAAACAACTGATAAAAACAATGACTAATAAATTGATTAAACTTATTCTAATACAACATTCAGAATAAGAACACTTCCAGAGTGCTTGAATAATTTTCCTTATAATGAGTATTTAATGTCACATTTTTGAACTTGAGAGAGAGCAACATATAATTGACCATGTCCAAACCAGTTTCAGATAGGAATAATCCTACTCTGTCTAGAGTGTGTCCTTGTGATTTACTAATAGTCATTGCAAATGCTGGCATCACAGGAAACTGTCTTCGAGTTAATTTAAGTGGGAGGCCAGTGTCAGGTGGGGACAAATCAATTCTTAGAATCAGAACCACCTCTTCTGCAGATCCTATTTAATACATCAGCTTCAATTATGTTAGTCTCAATCTTTTGATAATAAATCTAGTACTGTTACAAAGACCTCATTTACTATTAAGATTTCTCAGCATGATGATTGCACCTACTTTCAATTTTAATTTATGGCATGGCATTCCCGAAGGAATACTATTAAGAAATTCAATTGGAAAATTTTCGTTTTTAGCATCATCCATGGAATCATTACTCAAATAGGTGTGAAAATCTCCCTCGAGTATATTCAAAATTTCATTTATGAACGTGCTCATATTTAAGACAAAGAATTGCATGTTTAGATGTAATCTATATATATACTATTGCCAAGAGTAACTTCAATAATAGATCGTTACAGATCATTTCATGGGGGATTTCAATAATATCCATTCTCAGAGCTTTATATGTATTGCGCATGTGCAAGTAGATGTTTATTTTTAAATTGCCAGTGCGCATCATGAACCAGCTGGTAGGAGGAACGTATGGTTGGTCACTTAAGCCTTTTATATAGAGAGATGAGAATCCTCACAAAAAGTAAAATTGAAATGGTACTCATTTTAAATGAAGGTCACTACAATTTTTTTTATAAAATGTTCCTTAGCCCCAGGTGGTACACTGGCAGATGACATGATGCGTACAGATGTCTGTGTGTTTGCAGCACAAGAAGACCTAGAGACCATGCAAGCATTTGCTCAGGTAAGTGAAACTTTACATAATAATTTGGTTACCTACCCTTATCTATATGACTAATGTTTAAGGAAATAGCTACTTTTAAGAGGTTGCAGAAGATTAAAGGAATTTGAAGGTTTAAAATGAATGTTCTTGTGAAATATGAATTAGAAACTTCAAAATATGTTGAAGCAAACAAAGTAGGAAAAGATTGAGTTAGCCCTTCTTTTCCTATTTATCCCTTCGAAATGAATCAATTTGTTTTAAGAAAAAATGTCAAAACGAAAAGGAAAATTAGTTCCCGGTCATAATTTCTATCATTGAGTTATTCTGCATATGAGTTTTTAAAAAGTGAATGAGGCAGATTAGCTTAACAATAAAAATCTCATTTGAACATTTCACACATAGTTATGCATTACTATAAGCCAAGAATTCAAGTGTATCTTAACAGATTTTGTTATCTGTCATTGAGGGAAGTAGAACTATTTAGTATATCTTACAAATAGGTAAATGACTTGTATGTGAGCAACAGTCTTAGCGTTAATATTTGGCGATAAAGATTTATTGCTGGGTGCTATGAAAGTGTTAAGAGCATTGCCTTGAAACATTGCAGTGATTGGGAGTTAACAGACTTCCCAAGCAGGTTAAACAGCTTATAAGCATATCTGGTGGAAGGTTCACTTCTTTGCTGTTCTAGAGATACTATCACAAAGATCTCAGGGCCCTGACCTAGATTTGTTTAGGAACCTGGCATCTGTATATATGAATTTATCACTGAACTTAATTTATTTTATTTCTTTACTGTTTATTCTTCATAGGTTTTTAACAAGTTAATCAGGCGCTACAAATACCTGGAGAAAGGTTTTGAAGATGAAGTGAAAAAGGTATGAAGAGCAATATGTTTTGTGGAAAACCAAAGGTTGAGGTCAAAGAGGAGTGTGTTAGGGCCTAATTCAGCCACAGGTCTCAGATCATTTTAAGTGAACTGTCATTTGTACTTGTCAATCACTCCCCTTTTTTCACCAGTCCCATTCCGTCTGGTGACCATCCGTTTGTTCTCTTCGAGTTTGTTTCTATTTTGTTTGTTCATTTATTTTTTTATATTTCTCCATATAAGTGAAATCATATGGCATTTGCTTTTCTCTGTCTGACTTATTTCATTTAGCATAATATCCTCAAGATCCATCCGTAGTAAGATTTTAAGGTTTTGTTATTTTTCATGGTCAAGTATATATGTACCACAGTTTTTTGTTGTTAATCCTTTCTCCAGGACATTTTTCCATTTATTGTTTTTTTGTGTGTGTTTTTTTTTTAAGAGGCAGAGTGGAAGGTAGGAGGGAGAGCGGAATATCAGTATGAGAGAACATATCAATTGGTTGCCTCCCATACGGGCCCTAGCCAGGGATGGAGCCTGTACTGAGGTACATGAACCTGACCACGGGCCGATGCTCTATCAACAGCTTTTTTTAATCCACTTGTCTGTTGACGGGCACTTGGGTGGGTTCCATACCTTGGCTACTGTACATAAATAATGCTGCAGTGAACATAGGAATGCATATATCTTTTTGAATTAGTGTTTTGGGTTTCTTAAGATAAATATCAGAAGTGGGATTGCTAGATCATATGATAGTTCTGTTTTTGTTCTGATTTTTCTTTTTTTACTTAAATTTTTTTGGAACCTCCATACTGTTTAATAGATTTTAGATAATTTTAGATATTTAGGTAGATTGTTTCTGAAATGTAGTTTTGGGATAAATCATTTAGGTAAATTTGCTATAAACTGTTTTTAGCTCTGTGTCCAAATAAGTGTCAGAAGACTAAAAATCACAATGGGTTTTGTTCAAAAGATAAGACAATAGAAGATTAGAGCTAAATACATTGAGAAGGGGAAATTTAGCTTACTTGCTGTTTGAGTCTTAGATAATACTATATGTATAGGTGCACATATATATGGTAATGTTTTTGGTAACATTTACCAGGTATCTGGCACTATTCTAATTAAACTCATTTAATATTTACAAAAACCCTATAAGCAAGTGTAATCCACATTTTACATATGAAGAAACTGAGGCACAGAAGTTAACTTGCCTATGATCTCGTGGCTAGTCCTATATCCTATATAATCCTATATAATAAAAGCGTAATATGCAAATCAACCAAATGGTGGACCAACCCGTAGCTATTACACACCACCAGGGGGGCAGACGCCCAATGCGGGAGCTGCCCTCCGGTGGCCAGTGCCCTTGCCCAGGGGCAGCACCGCTCAGCCAGAAGCTGGGCTCGTGGTTGGCGAGTGCAGCAGCGGTGGCAGGAGCTTCTCCCACCTCCGCTGTAGGCAGGCGGTACCCAGACCGCAAGAGGGGTGTGTGACTGCCAGCTTGCGGACATCCCCCAAGGGGTCCTGAACTGCGAGGAGGTCAGGCTGAGGGGAACACCCTCCATCCCCAGTGCATGAATCTCATGCACCAGGCCTCTAGTGTGTATTGTATCTGACACACAAACGAATAGTATGCTTTACTGTTTCTCTTTCTATAGTTGCCCTTTTAACCTGTAACTATTTATTTTTACAGCTGCTGCTGTTCTTAAAGGGTTTTTCGGAGTCGGAGAGGAACAAGCTGGCTATGTTGACTGGTGTTCTTCTGGCTAATGGAACACTGAATGCATCCATTCTTAATAGCCTTTATAATGAGAATTTGGTTAAAGAAGGTAATTAACTTTTAGAAAAGGTTAGTTTTTAGTTGGCTGAGGGTAGGGTAAATAAGAGCATGAAAGATGGACTGATATAACACTTTTTAAGAGCTTATTTAGATTTGACTTTGTAATCCTCTTCTCACTGTCATTTAATAGGTTGATTCAGATTCATTAGACATTTATTATATACTTTTGGCATCCAGGGTCCAGATAACAATCCTATCTAATAAAAGAGAATGATGCAAATTGACTGTACCTCCACCATGCCCACAAGCCAATCAGTGAATATGCAAATCAAACCACCCAAGGTGGTGGTTAATTTGCATATCCAGGTGCCGAGCAGACTGAAGACAGCTTAGAAGGAAGCCAAGCCTGCAGAAGGGGGGAAGCAGGTGGGGCAGTGGAGACAATCTTCCTGCCATGGGCCTCTGGTGTGATTATGAAGTAAAAGGATTTTAATTTCATGGTAACCCATGAGGAGATTAATTCCAATTGGGAGACTTAGGATCATCTTTAATAGAGAAAATGCCATTGGAGAAAATGTCAAGCTGAAAAGGAAAATAAGTCCCTTATATTGATCTCCATAGGTAAATTATTCTTTATAGTAACAAAGCTAACTTTTTTCCTTTAAGAGTACTATTTTTTATTTTTTGTAATTTTAATCTTCACTCAAGGATATGTTTCTATCGATTTTAGGGAGAGGGGGAGAGAAAGAAATACTGGTGCCATGATGGGGAATTAAGCCCACCACTCTTTAGTGTATGGGATGATGCTACAACCAACTGAGCCACATTGGCCAGAGTACTCAGTATTTAACATGCTTTATTTTAATTGTCACAGCAACCCTGCAATTGTAAGAACTCTTTACCCTCATTTTACACATTAGAAAACAGTTTCCCTTCAGTAAAAACACACAATCAACAAATGGTATACTAGAGAAAGTAGTGCCTTCTTGGGCCCTGAGAAGTAGCAGAGGGAAGTTCAGGAGTAAGTGGGGGATAAAGTGAGTAGTCTTATGTGGTTTAACATGAGGGAGGAAATGGGGAGGTTGAGTCCAGAAAGGCGGTTCTGCTAAGTGTGCTCTTTTCTACAGGGGTTTCAGCAGCTTTTGCTGTAAAGCTCTTTAAATCATGGATAAATGAAAAAGACATCAATGCAGTAGCTTCAAGTCTTCGGAAAGTCAGCATGGATAACAGACTGATGGTTTGTAGCTTCTTTATTGATTTAAGAGAGGAAGGGAGAGGGAAGGAGATAGAAGCTTTCATGTTGAGAATTATTGATCAGGTGCCTTCTGCATGCCTCCTACTGGGGATCAGGCTCACGACCAGGACATGTACCCTGATCGGGACTTAAACCATGATCTCTTGGTTCATAGGTTGATGCTCAATCACTGAATCACACCAGCTGGGGTACCTTCTTTCATTCTTTTTTTGCCATTCTTGCTAGGAAAGTGTAATAAGGAATTTTGTCATTTGTAATCTGGTAAGAGTTTTTTTTAAACCGGATTTAAAGATAATCTAACTAGACTAACTTCTCCTTTCAGGAACTTTTTCCTGCCAATAAACAAAGCGTTGAACACTTCACAAAGTATTTCACTGAGGCAGGCTTAAAAGAGCTTTCAGAATATGTTCGGAATCAGCAAACCATAGGAGCTCGTAAAGAACTCCAGAAAGAGCTTCAAGAACAGATGTCCCGTGGTGATCCATTTAAGGATGTAAGAGCTTTTTTGTTTAAACTGTCTTTATATGGCTGAAGTATTTGACTAGAGTGGGCTTTAATTAATAGCTATAGAACATGAATAGTATGTTGGGGCTTTGCCTCAGTCTTTTTTTATATGTAGTGCCTTCTTGGGCCTAGAAATTACAAACTTGGGGGAGTATGTATGGAGTATGTACATGCATAACATTTATGTTAACTAAATTTGGATTCTTTGGCAGATAATTTTGTATGTGAAGGAGGAGATGAAAAAAAACAACATCCCAGAACCGGTGGTTATCGGATTGATCTGGTCCAGTGTGATGAGCACTGTGGAATGGAACAAAAAAGAGGAGCTTGTAGCAGAGCAAGCCATCAAGCACTTGAAGGTATTCGATCTGTGCCTTGACGAGACATTCTGTTTTTAAATTTGGAAAAGTGAACTTATCACATCTGGTTCGTGGGGACAACCCAACCAGTAAATAGACAAATAACATATTAATTATTGATGTAACTCTCTTTAAAGCCTGGCCTGGGTTTTATTTGGCTCACAGGTTAAAAACGACTATGTGTTTAAAAGTAGCTTACGCTTGCAATTTGGTGTTTTGGTTTTTATGGAAGTTTGGAAACTTTCTTCTTTTTCCTCTAAAATAGTAAATATTGTTATTGACAGTTAATGTGGAATCCCTGATACATTATTACGTATTTGACTTTTTAAATTTTTACTAAATAGAATTTAGTAAAAGATAGTTATATATATTTTAGGAATTTTATAATGGATGGTTAGCAGAATGAATAACTGAATCTTTTCTCACTTCCCTTCAAAAGCAATACAGCCCTCTCCTTGCTGCCTTTACTACTCAAGGTCAGTCTGAGCTGACTCTGTTACTGAAGATTCAGGAGTATTGCTATGATAACATTCATTTCATGAAAGCCTTCCAGAAAATAGTGGTGCTTTTTTACAAAGGTAACTTAAAATTTCTCAAAAGTTTTTAATGAAGAATATGGCCCTGGATGGGTAGCTAGGTCTTTTATGTTTCTCTTTAAAAATTTGTTGAAGATACCAATTAAGAATGTTTTGAATACAGTCCTTCCTTCCTTCCTTCCTTCCTTCCTTCCTTCCTTCCTTCCTTCCTTCCTTCTTTCCTTCCCTCCCTTTCTTCCCTCCCTTTCTTTCCTTCCTTCTTTCTTTCACCTTAGGTAGGTTCTAATGCTGCGATAGAGACATGTTTGAAAACTCCCCGAATGTAACGATCACTCTTCTTTATAGCTGAAGTCCTGAGTGAGGAACCCATTCTGAAGTGGTACAAAGATGCACATGTTGCAAAGGGGAAAAGTGTCTTCCTTGAACAAATGAAAAAGTTTGTGGAGTGGCTCAAAAATGCTGAAGAAGGTAAGTCTTTTGTGGAAGAAGCCTAAAACTGGTTAAGGGTGCCATCGAATGTGTCCACATGCTGCCCCTCTCATTCAGATACTGTTTTGTGCCTAGAGTACAGATTTCTGTTGACTCTCAGGCAGCTGAGGAAAACTATAGACTTCAATTATTAAAATATTCTGATGACCCTAATACTACTCTCTTAGGAGGAAATTGGCAAATTTTGAGAATCCTATCTAATAAAAGAGTAATATGCAAATTGACCATACCTCCACTACACCCACCAGCCATGCCCACCAGCCGATCAGAGCGAGTATGCAAATTAACCCAACCAAGATGGCTACGGCCAGAGAGAGGAGGGAGGTTTGGGTTGCCCCTGGCCACCTCTTAAGGCAACAAAGTTTCAATGGCTGCCACCAGGGAGTGAGGCTTGGGTTGCCCCTGGCGATGGAGGAAGCCAGGCTTTCTGCACACCCTGGCCTGCACTTAAGGCAAAGTTTCAATGGCTTTCCTAGCAGAAGGCTTGGCTCTGCTCTAGGCTACAAAGTTTCAATTGTAGAAGATAAATACATCCCAGATACCAGGGCCTCCACTTGGGTTGCCAGGGGGCATGGCTGGCCTGAAAACCACCACAGGCCCCTCACCCAAAGGGAGCACTCACCCTGATCCAAGACACCCTTCAGGGCAAACCAGCTGGCCCCCACCCGTATACCAGGCCTCTGTCCTATATAATAAAAGTAATATGCAGATTGACCATCATTCCAACACACAAGATGGCTGCCCCCATGTGGACACAAGATGACCACCACAAGAAGACTAGCAGGGGAGGGAAGTTGGCAGGGACCAGGCCTGCAAGGGAGAGTAGTTGGTGATTAAGCCTGCAGGGGAGGGCAGTTGGGGGTGACCAGGCCTATAGGGGAAGACAGTTGGGAGGGGCCCAGGCCTACAAGGGAGCAGTTAGGCATCAAACAGGGGAGTGGTTAGTGGGTGATCTGGCTGGCAGGCAGAAGCAGTTAGGGGCAATCAGGAAGGCAGGCAGGTGAGCAGTTGGGAGCCAGCAGTCCTGGATTGTGAGAGGGATGTCCGATTGCCTGTTTAGGCCTGATCCAGGCAGGGGTCCTCGATTGGAGAGGGAGCAGGCTGGGCTGAAGGAGCCCCTGCCCCCTCACCCCCATGCACAAATTTCATGCACTGGGACTCTAGGGTCAAATAAATACAAAATATGAAATTTATAAATGAGTACTTTTTAATACCTCTCATATAAATAGGACATTAATAAAAGGCTTCACAGTTATAAAAGGGAACTTTTGCTTCCTGATATATAATGCTTCACTTCATTTTCCCCCTTTTCTAGAATCTGAGTCTGAAGCTGAAGAAGGTGACTGAATTTTGAAACTACACCCTCAGTAAAGCAAACAGGAGTTGTAGATAAAATGTCATGTCTCATGTGTCCTGGTTCTTACATCTTCCTACCTCCCTATATCAAGCATGATATAAGGGCTTTCATGGCAAATTTTATTTTAACTGTTTCTATGGTTACTGGAAATGTTGGGTTTAGTTTCTAAAACCATGTTTTAAGTAGCTACAGGAGCTGTAGATTTGAATCTAATGTTGCATTAGTCTTTTCAGTTATCTTCTACCTCCTGTATTTTCTACTGTAATGATGTAATTTAAGGCCTTCCGCAATGAACAGTTCACTTTTTTCCTGGGTTTTCTATATAAACAGTTTTCAAGATATGATTTGGTTAAAAATAATTTGTTATAAAAATTCTGTTTGCAAATTAAACTGTAAAAGTATCCAAAGTCTCAAAAAGCAATGATTTGTGTGATAATTTGGTATGCCCAAAGCCCTCCTCACCTATAAAAATCTCATCTGCAGTAATTGAATTAACATGAATCTTGAGTATTTGGACCATTGCTTACATGTTAATATTTTCTTGAGTTTTGGCTCCAGGTATGTTTGAGCTCAGTATTTGCTCTGATTTTCATTTCTTAGTGACGCCATAGAGCACAAGCTTGAAAGTGAGGTCTTTGGGAAACTGGCAGAGGTGGCGGGAAGAAGAACGTTGAGCTTTTTCCCATTGCGAAACTTCTGCATTCAGTTTCTGTCCTTTCAAGCAGAACATGTGGGTATTCTTGTCATGCTATTTACACTGTACCTTAGTAAAGTCTTGTCGTTTAATGAATTTAACACTTGTCATACACTTTGAATGTTAGGAAAGGACTCATGAAATAGTGTAATGAAACAACTACTAAACCCATTAAATTGTTGAAAATATTAAGTGCCAGCATGTTCTAATTGGGACTCTAAATATTTAAACTCATTTCCTATTGGCTTAGAGCAGTGGTTGGCAAACCGTGGCTCTCGAGCCACATGCAGCTCTTTGGCCCCTTAAGTGTGGTTCTTCCACAAAATACCACGTGCAGGTGCGCGCACATACAGTGCGATTGAAACTTTGTGGCCCGTGTGCAGAAGTCATTTTTTGGCTCTCGAAATTTCAATCGTCGTGCTGTTAATATTTGGCTCTGTTGACTAATGAGTTTGCTGCCCACTTGCTTATAGAGTATTTGATGGAGTGTAATGATAGGACCAGCTTCATTCTCCTAACTAATTAATACTCACTAATTAACGACTCAAGCGTTTGGCTATTAACATACCCTAGTTGCCTTTTTAAATTTTTTAATTGCCATGAGCCAAACATCTTTTCTATACATTTAATTCACTTATTTTAATTTCCATCAAATGCTACCCATCTACATATGTAGTCAGTAGAAAACAAAATGTGACCACACTTTTAGGTTGGAAAGACTTCACCTTAAAAGTGAAGATTTTGTACGTTTTGATTGTTGAAAAAAACTTGCTTGGAATGATCCCACCAGAGACTGAGTGGAAATTGCCCCTTTCAGAGGTGCCATTTTTATGAGCCAAGAATTTGGTGTTTTTAACAATTCATCTGGAGGGATTAATACGTAGTGTAATTTGAAGTGAAGGTGTATCGTTACCTTAAGAGCATTATTATTGATACCATTGTGAATGAGGTGAAATTGGTAAATGAATAACTTTAATAAAATTTCATGCACAGGCAAAATGTATTCACTAGGTTTCTACATAGTGACTTGCTTTTGCTTTGTAACTTGTAGTCCTTAAGACTTTTTTAAAAAATAAAGCCCATCCTTAATCTTAGGTTATATAGGTCAATCTTTATTTTTTTTCTCTTATAAATTCCATGCTAATGTCCAGTGGTAACTGTATGTTATAACTTTAAGCATTTCTACTATATAAGCATTAAATAATTGCTTTCACCCTTATAGCTCCCAAACTATAAACACCTACAAAGAATTCTAATGTAGCAGAAACTACATAACATTTCTACAACCAAATTATTGCATGTTACTGCCGTTCACAATGTACCGTTTTATTATATACTGTGTATAGTGAATGTGTAGTCTTCCAGAACTACATTATGATCTTTGTCTGATCACAGTTTTTTTTTCCTTCATAATGACAAAGTATTTACTTACAATATTATAGTAAATGGGTATCACCTGTGACAGTATAAAAAAAAAAAAGGGAATGCTTTCTGAAAAGTGCAAATTTTCTTTTAGAATTCTAAATGGGAATTTTGGAACTCAGTTGCCAATGCCAACCTATGGCCTCAAATATGTAATTCTTAATATAGATGTTAAACCTGTACTTGTACGATTGGATAAATGTTGATTTTTCTAACTTGGTTTCCATTTCAGAGGATAAGTCTCTTAGATGCCATAATTAAATGTGTTTAGAACTGATCATAAGTTCCTTAATCTTATTCTGGAGTATTGTCCTAGAGATATTTATTATGCTGTTCTTATGAAAATTCCAAATACCCAAAATACCAAGGATATTTTGATAAAGGATAATGATGGTGGTAAGAGGAAATGCATGTGACTGAGATCTGTCTTCTAATTCAGTGTTTCTCAAAGCTCATCCCCCTCCTCCAGGAAGCCTTTTTAGAGTTTTCTTATAGCACCCCAATAAATTTTATTACAGATAAGCTTGTATGTGTATTGTATCTGCTTTATACATTAAAAGAATATGGGTTTTTTTCTGTCCCATTTGGGGGTGACGTGGCCCCCAATGAGAGTTTGTACCGAATACATCTTATTTTAAAGTAGGAGAGGACCTAGAGATAGACATTTGCATTGGCAGACGTATCTTCATGCAGATCCATATCCTGAAGCAGTATTTTTTCTCCAAGGATTATTAGAAAATAGAGAAAATTTGTTTCCTGCCAGTCACCATTGTTTTGAACAGTAGCCCACCATTGACATCAGTCAAGTCATTTCCCATTGACTTTGGTGGTCTTAAGATTTCCTGCCGTGATTGTAAATGTATTGGAGAGCTATTTGGGTTTCTTCTAATCTGTAACAATCAAAATTCTGGAGTGATTTTAAGTTGTTGGACAAGATGCTGGTAAATAGTATTAAAATATTAACTGATTTAACTGGTGCATCTACATCACTGAGGTTGCTTGCAGTAACTGGCACGACTACTGAGCTTTAAATGTAACATAATGTACATTATTGCTTAGACTGCTGCTAAAGTACCTTTGTAAAAATTTCCCTCGGTTGCTGTTTACAGGTGCCATGTAAAATAAGTGAATCATTTCTGTGAGAATTACGCTAAATGCCTTGTTATGATTTTTTATATATAAGGTATTAGTCTCCTAGTATATGTAAGTTAACCTATTCATCCTACTGAGTCCTAAAGGTTTAAGATCTAGTTGTTCAGTAGGCTTTAAGTGAACTCTAGAAGATATAATCAGTACTTTCGACTTCAAAATAATTTGTAATTGGCTTCTGTCTAGAAAACTTGAACTGCGGTGAATTTGTGCCTGAACACAATTGTATGCATGATTGTATGAAACTTGACTGCATCAGAAAGGCTTCTAAACTCCCTTTCTCCTCCACCCCTCTTCCCGTTTAACTGGGTAATTAGGAGTCATATCGGGTCCAATCATCTTAATTTTCCAGTGCACTTAATGAATTTTAAAAAGAATGAGGACAGTTTACAAATGCACTCCACCACTATCAGTTTAGTAACTCTAAGAACCCCAGTTGACCTGGCCAGTGTGGTTCTGTTGGGCATGTTCCAGTATTGCAGGCTTGATCTTGTTAGGGGCATGCAGGAGGCAGCAGTTTGACGTTTTGCTCACAATGCCTCTCTCCCTCTCTAAAAATTAAAAAACTTTTGGCTCAGTGGATAAGAGTGTTGGCCTGTGGGCTCCATCCCCAGTAGGGGGCATGCAGGAGCAACCTATCAATAATTCTCACCATTGATGTTTGTCTCCTTCCTCTCTATGAAACAAAAGTATATTAAAAAAGGTAATTTTAAGGCCTGGGTCGTAGCTCCTTGATTAAATGTAGACCTATAAGCCAGGTAATCGTGACTCAATTCCAGGTCAGGGCACAGGCCTGGGTTGTAGGCCTCAGCTCCAGTGCCAGGGTAGGTGTGCAGGAGGCCACAGATCAATGGATCAGTGATGTCTCATCATTGGTGTTTGTCTCTCCGCTGAAATAAAAAATAATAATTCAGCTGCTTGTGGTGCCTTTAATGCTCTAGAAGAGACAGTGGTTTAAAAAAATCTGAATCCTTTGCATGGAGGGAACAGTATCTCCGTAAACTGGTAGTAGAATGTTTATTTTTTGGTGCAGCTTTGGGAGTTGTGCGTAAAATGTATAGAATGAATTTTGGGCGCTACCAAGTTCTCAAAATATAATTGAGCTGGTCCATTTCAGGGAATGTTAATTCAGTATAACCATTTTAAAAATACTGTTTTAAGACTGTCAAACTATAACAGGAAGGCAGGGGAGGTTGGGCGGGGGGGCTGTGAGAGATCAACTGAAGGACTTGTATGCATGTTTATAAGCATAACCAATGGATACAAGACACGGGAGGTGGGGTGCAGGTGAGGGCATGTACTGGGGGGCGGGGGAGAAAAAAAAAGACGTACTATTTGTAATACTTTAAGCAATAATAAAGATTTTGGAAAAGAACCAAGTTAAAGAACTTGCACATCTTGTTTTAAAATTTTACAGCGTAGCTGGTTTTGCTAAGTGAATAGAGCATCGGTCTACAGTCTGAAGGGTTTGATTCTGGCCCAACGCACATGTTGGTGTTTCAGGCTCAGTCCCCAGGAGGGGGCATGCAGGAGGCAGCTGATTAATGACTCATCGTGATGTTTCTATTTCTGAAATCAAAAATATATTAAATAGCAAAATAAAATTGTTTAAAAAAAGAAAATTGTTTTAAATCATTTTTTAAAGGCTGAAATCCTGAAGACTTCTTAGTTAACTTAGAGCTAAACTTATTGGGGGAATAAGTGCCCCCCTCAACCCCATTTATAGACTGAAACCTCTACTTTAAAAAGATGATCTACATTCTCTGGCATCTTAATAAAATAGGTTCTCTCTAAATACCCCTCATTTTCATTCTAGTTAGGAACACCAGATCTTGGCATGACAAAGTCTGAAGAAAGAAAACAATAGCTGATAATCCACGTAGTTATTGGCATTCTGAACAACCTCAAGTAGACATCCAACCTAGTCATCATATTGCTGTATTACTTTTAACTAAAATTCGCTTTTTGTCTACCTTGGAGATTGAATAAAATCTCATGAGACGCCCTGTTCATATAGAGAGAACTAGTAGCTGTTGCATTGGTGCTAACTGTATGCTAGTAATCCTTAAGTGCTTGAGTTAAAACTAAATCCTTACAGTACCATCAAAGGGTCCGGAAATCTTTTTCTCCAGACCAGTTTTGCTTGGTTGGCTCACATGTACTTCAAACACGCGCAAACATGTTCATGTTCAGAAAATGCCGGTATTTCACTTCGTAGAATATTAGTGCCTTCTATCCTCCAGAGAATTTCAGGTCCCTTCCTGTTCAGCCTTCACATGTAATAGGTCAAGTCCTGCCCATTCTAAACTCCAAAATAACTGCAGTATCACTATCCTAATGCAGGCGACCAGCACCAGCTGGAATAATCTTACAAGGGTAAAGGATGCCAGTCAGCAGGTAATGAAATACACCCTCTAGCCAATGTGATGCAATTAATGGAACGCTTTTAAAAAACTATTTGCAAAAAAACATCACCCAGTTTCAATTGTTACCTTGTGGCCGACCTTTTGTCTATCCCTGTCACCTCTGCTCCCTCCACCCTCCTGGAGGCTTTTGAAGCAAAACCAAGATACCCTAACTTCTAGGAACCCTATGACTCGAAAGAGGCAATTTTCTATTAGAACAAGGGGCTGCAAGCAACCATTCTTGTCACCATGTGGAAACTGCTAGGAACTTACTTTCTGGTAAAAAAAAAATATATATAGCCGAAACCGGTTTGGCTCAGTGGATAGAGCAACAGCCTGCGGACTGAAAGGTCCCAGCTTCGATTCCGGTCAAGGGCACGTACATTGGTTGCAGGCACATCTCTAGTAGGGGGTGTGCAGAGGCGGCTGATCGATGTCTCTCATCGATGTTTCTAACTCTATCCCACTCCCTTCAAGCTTTCTGTGAAAAATAAAAATATATTTTAAATATATATATATAACCTGCCAAACCTACATAATCTGGATCCTGGTGCTCTCTCTAACCTCATCTAATAGTCTCCAACACCCAGGCAACTTCCCAACACTGGGCTTGCTGTTGAATAGTGACTTTGCCTCAGGGTTGGTTAACTGCTCCCTCTGCCTATGCACTCTTTCCTGGGTTTTCTATATGGATCTCTCAAGAGCTCTGCTCCTTTAGGGAGAATCCAAGATGGCAGCGCAGGTGTTTACTAAAACTACAACTAAAAGAACGGGCATCATCCAGACCCACAGGAAAGCTGGCAGATGGAAATTCTACAACTAGAGGGAAAGAGAGGGGCTCACGGAGACCCAGAGGAGCTGCAAAAAGCTGAGGTACGGAGACACACACGTGGAGAGAGGGGGTGCCGGAGTGCCTGGCTGGCTTTCTCTGGCGGGAGGGAGACGGAGACTCTCAAAGGCATTGAACCCCTTATCCTACGACACTAAACCCCAGATCCAGCCGAAACTCATCCGGGGGGAGTTTGGACTGTGAAAAGGGAAAAGTGCACGTAAATTTAGGGGAGCCTCAAAAGTTCATAAGTCTGGTGGTGCGCACAGCACTGCTTGCAGAGGACCAACTGCTGATTGTGTCGATGACTTTCACGAGTGGGCAGGATACAGACCCTCCCAACTGCACCACTTCTGACTCCAGTAAGCCTCAGTTTCAGGAGAAACCCTGGGGACCCAGACTCATATGGTCCCGGAACGCAGGGGAGCCAGAGGGGCAGCAGGCTAGAGGCACTGCGAGAGCGCGTGCACGTGAGACTTGGGGGCCGTGGAGGGCGGGGCCGACTGGAAGGCAAGGCGGTCCCTTAAGCCATGAGACTCCACCCTCCCAAGCTCAACAGAGAGGCTTTTGCAGTTTTGCAAGTCTGGTATCATAAGACTGAATCCAACACAGAAGTTTCCCCGGCACAGTGAAAATGCCGAGACAAGGGAAGGGACCACAAACAAATTAAATGGAGGAAAACAAGCGACGGGATAAAGAGCTCTGCTCCAAAAAAAGTGATCCACCAAATATTTCCTGAGCACCAGAGTTGCATAAAAATAAGTTCTTATCGAAAGAGAAGATGCATATGCATAGCATTGGCAAGAAGGATTGTGGCAATTTTAAGTAATCGTAGCCAGGAAAGGCCTTGCTGAAATTAGCAAACACCTGAAGGAGAAAAGTGAGATGTGTATTATCAAATGCAAAACATACAATAACTGACTAGTCGGGCACTTTTCCCTCTTTTCCCTTAGATCAGCGGTTCTCAACCTGTGGGTCGTGACCCCTTTGGGGGTCGAACGACCCTTTCGCAGGGGTCGCCTAAGACCATTGGAAAATGCAGATATTTACATCATGATGCATAACCAGTAGCAAAATTTCATGGTTGGGGGTCACCACCACATGAGGAACTGTATGCAAGGGTCGCGGCCTTAGGAAGGTTGAGAACCACAGCCTTAGATTAAAAAACTGACAGCCAACACAATAGCCATCTGGTGTGAATGAATCAAAATTATATCTTTTTTTCCAGATAAGCAAAAAATATTTTTGGGTGTACCACAATTTTAGTAATCTATGTATAAAAGTCCAACAACAACCAGAACCACCAACCAGTCGCTCTGATGTGCACTGACCACCAGGGGGGCAGACACTCAGTGCAGGAGCTGCCCCCTGGAGATCAGTGCGCTCCCAGTGGGAGCACTGCTTAGCTAACGGGGATGAGTGGCTGCTCCTGTTGTGGGAGCAGCCGCTAGCAGGCCAGGTTGAGGCCGAGTCTCTATCCACTACCTGAGACAATCCAGACTCTAGAAAGAGCGGAGGGAGCTGGCCTAGGCAGATGGCAGAGGGGAACAGGACTATGAACCCCCCGCCGCCCCACCGGGGAGGCTGTCCTGCTGGCTGGGGATCCCGGAGCACGGCTGCCCTGAACCTCCCCGATGGCGTCACCAACCTGGCATCAAACATCAAGGACATTCCCCGAGTGGCTTTGGGGTGCAAAGCTGCCAGTTCCCTCCAGGACACGGAACCACCTTTATCCCAGACATTACCCCAATATGTCAACTCAAACCAATTTCCTCATCCAGCAGCCACTTGGCTAAGCAGGATCAGTGGGGGCTGCCACAGCTGGTGATCCCCACAGGCCATGCACCACACCAGTGCACAAATCTGTGCACCCAAGCCTCTAGCAAGCTTTTGTCAGGAGATGAAAAGAGCTGAAAACTGCCGACTTAAAATAATGGGGAAAGTTCAACTCTTGTTCATTAACTGTGTAACTGTTTTATTGATGAGACTCACTGATTGGCTGTTTCCTCTGCACACCCACCCTCTTACTGGGGATCGAGCCTGCAACTTGGGCATGTGACTGGAAATTGAATTGTGATCTCTTGCTTCATAGGTCAAAGCTCAACCAGAGGCACACTAGCAAGGCAGGTATTGCGTGTTTTAAAAACTCTTGCCACATGCACACTGGTTGAAAAACACAGCTTTAAGTGAAAGGCCATCTGAAAAGGCTATGTACTTTGTGATTCCAACTACGTGACATTTTGGAAAAGGCAAAACTAGACAATAGTAAAAAAGATTAGTTACTAGAACTTAAGAGCTGGAGGGACGAGGGAGGAACAGCATATTTTTAGAGCAGTGAACATACCGTGTTATACAACAAAGTA
>JAAGEH010000022.1:2678487-2681378 GCA_011751065.1 Lasiurus cinereus
CACAGGTTGAAGTTTGAGATAGAAAGGACCCTAAAGCAATGACTTAACCCAAGATTAAATATAAAGGATAGTATGTAAGAGTTAGGACTCTAGAGATACTAGTTTCAAGCCTTAAGTCAGGCTCTTGGGACCTGTGATTGCGGAGAGGGGGCATTTCTTTCCTGAGCCTCAATTTCTTAACCGGTAAAATGGGCACACTATGCCACATAAAGACTGGCTGGACATGCACAGTATCTGGGACATAATAGGCATTAAATGATTATGTTTTCAAATTACAATACAATTTAAAATCTGTTTCAGTAAGATAAAGGTTCCCAAAGCAAAATTAAATGCTTACCTAAAATAACTTCAGGAGCCCTATAATGTCTGGTAGACACCAATGTACTGTGATGTTCATCATCGTATGTTGCACTTCCAAAGTCTACAACTTTAATATCTGGATTTATCAAGGTACGTTCATCACGTTTCTAAAAACCATAAATGATGGTTAAGAAAGCATAATATTAAGAAGGCATAAAACATTCATTTAGAAGTATGAAGTTTTAATATATTGGAGACTTACCATTTTGGGATTATATGCCTCTGTGTAGTCAGATTGCACAAATAAAATGTTTTCAGGCTTTAAGTCGGTATGAGTCAACTTATTACTGTGCAAAACTGCGAATGAAACAAAGAGGAGCTGTACTCTACAAATCAGAACCCAGAGCCCCTCCCCCCAAAGAACACACCTCTCTAATGACTTTGCCACAAGCCTGAAGCAGCAGCAACTTTCAATAGTCTGCTACACAACCCCCCGGGACTGAAACCCACTACCCACCTCCTTAAAAAATTAGCCCACCAACTGCTAACATTTCATAAAAAGTACTTACAATTCACAGACTTGCATATCTGATATGCCATCTTCCTGATATGATCCATTCGAAATGGCAGAAAACCATTTTCCTTAATAAAATCATAAGTACTAAGTCCCAGTAATTCAAACACAATGCAAATGTGACCACGATGCTCAAACCATTCCAACATCTGGACACAGCGGCTACAAACACATGGAAAATAACGTAGTTCAGCTTCTTATAATCATCTTAAAATCTACCTAGGGCCATTTTCTAAGTTCTATGTTGATACTTACAATGTACTGTTGGGATCTGTTGTATTTAAGTGTTCCAGCACTTGTATTTCTGAGCGGGCGGCTTCACAGTATCTATCCACATTTTTAACTATTTTTACTGCTACATGTCTACCTCCCCTGTTAAGAGAAAAATCCAAGTTATAAATCAGTTATGCTTCGTGAGACAAAATACTATTTTCCTTAAAATCTGTTATCAGCGTAAATTAGAGGCTGCATATACTATTAATTACTACTACTTAAAAATAAAAATAGCTCTAACCGGTTTGGCTCAGTGGATAAGAGCGTCAGCTTTTGGACTGAATGGTCCCGGGTCCAATTCTGGTCAAGGGCACTTGTCCAGGTTGTGGGCTCCCTCTCAGGAGGGGGACGTACTGGAGGCAGGCGACTGACTGATGATTCTCTTTCATCACTGATGTTCCTATCTCCCTCCCTCCCTTCCTCTCTGAAATCAATAGATATTTTAAAATATATAAAAATAAAAGCAGCTAGTATCTTTTACTGGGAGATTACTACAGACAAGTAGAAAATCCAAGGTAAAGGGTAAAGATGTATCTAACTCATGGTCAGATCCTATTCTAACGCTATGTATATTTTCTTTTAAAAGATAAGTTGACTTATTTTTTCTTGAGACTTCAATCAACTGCCTTCTGCATGGCCCCCTGCTGGGGATGGAACCCAAAACCTGGACATGTGCCCTGATTGGGAACTGAATCCGTGATCTCTTGATACATGGGCCAATGCTCCACCAACTGAGCAACACCGGCCAAGGCTAAATATTTTTTCTATGCCGTCGATCACTCCAAGCACAATCCCAGGACAGGAAACTTACACTTTATGATCAATGCACTCCACGACTTTTCCGAAAGCTCCTTCACCTAAAGTGTCAACAATTTCATCTAAAAGAGAAAAATAAATGTCACACCAGGAAGTGGAAACATTTTGCTTATCATAATAAATGCTATGAATGTAGATTATACTAGTTGATGCTACAAATTCCCTTATCATTATTTTATTGGTCAACACTGTCAAAAAACATGTTAACTATTTTTAGGTCTAATTTCAGTCTTAAAGCTAATTTCATTTAATTTGATTTACTGTTTTGGAAGTTCTACATAATAAACATTAATTTCTAAAGAAAGCAAAAATACAATTCCACCCCCACCACCAAAAGAAATGGGAAAAAAAAAACAAAAAACAAAACAAAAAAAATAGAAAGAGAGAAAAAAGATTTCCAAATCCCTGAAATCTTAATCTATATATAGATATGTTATCTGAAAAGTTAATAAGTGTTGAAAAATATTCTATACATCTTGCACTTAGTACGTCTCCACTCTGACAGATCAGGTGACCCTCCTCATCATCCTCTACACTCCTGGATCTTTTCCTTCGGTGACTCTTCTGGAAACGTCAAGTGGGCGGCACCAAGATCATCCAGCCAATCAATATACCCGAGTGAATTCAGGGCAGAATACGAAATTCATTCAGCGGGGAGATATTCAGGCATTCAGATACACGCCAGGCCACAAACGGTTGGCAGGAGCAATTTCAAATTCAGTCCCCAGAAATTCACAGGGCACATAGTTTATGTTAACAGGAGAAAAACATGGCAAGGAACAGATTTTCAGATAAGATACTCAAAGTGGCAAGGCAACAAAACATAACACAATTGTTTTCTTAAAAAAAAATGCTTAGTTGTAGCATTCACTGAAACATAATTTTAAGTTTCTAGTGTCCCAATTTACTGTTGCAAAATCGTAGGATG
>JAAGEH010000022.1:2699954-2733746 GCA_011751065.1 Lasiurus cinereus
CCCCCCGCACACGGTGAACACGCTCTTCCTCACCAACGACCTGACCGAGGAGGTGATGGCGGAGGCGCTGCAGGAGAAGGCCGACTTCCTTCTCTCCTACCACCCGCCCATCTTCCGGCCCCTGAAGCGCATAACCTGGAGCACCTGGAAGGAGCGCCTGCTGATCCGCGCGCTGGAGAACCGAGTCGCCATTTACTCGCCCCACACGGCCTACGACGCCGCGCCCCAGGGCGTCAACAGCTGGCTGGCTAAGGGGCTCGGTGAGACCCTCTGGTTCCCGTGTCCCGTATGTCCCCTCTACGTGCTTTGGCATTTTAGACCAGCGGTTCTCAACCTGGGGGTCGCGACCCCTTTCACAGGGGTCACCTAAGACCATCGGAAAACACCTCTTTCCCATGGTCTTAGGCACCAACACACCGCTCCTCGGTGTAGCAAAGGGTAGCCATGTCGTTTACTGTTGTCATAGGAAGACTGTTACCCATGCTACACCACGATTCAAGACAAAATTTCATTTACTTGTCATTAGAAATAAATATTTCACAGTATACAATTACATATTGTTTTTGTGATGAATCCCTATGCTTTAATGATGTTCAATTTGTAACAACGAAAATACATCCTGCCTATCAGATATTGACATGACAGTTCATAACAGTAGCAAAATGACAGTGATGAAGTAGCAGCGGAAATAATTTTATGGTTGGGGGTCACCACCCCATGAGGAGCTGTCTTAAAGGGTCGCGGCCTTAGGAAGGTTGAGAACCACTGTTTTAGAACGTCTTTTCAATAGAGTTTTCACTGCTTTAGGGTGAGGTCATGATTGTGTGTGCAAAATATATTTTATTTTATTTATTTTTATGTTTTATTGATTTTTTACAGAGAGGAAGGGAGAGAGATAGAGAGCTAGAAACATCGATGAGAAAGAGACATGGATCAGCCGCCTCCTGCACGCCCCCTACTGGGGAGGTGCCCACAACCAAGGTACATGCCCTTGAACGGAATCAAACCTGGGACCCTTCAGTCCACAGGCTGACGCTCTATCCATTGAGCCAAACTAGTTTTGGCATGCAAACTATAGATTTTAAAATAATGTTGCTGAAATCTGACAACCAAATTATTATATTGAAAAATAACATTTTTATTGCTAATGAATCAGGCGAGCCTGGGAAATTTTCACGCCAGTCTCTGAGCTTTGTGATGCCTCACTCAGGTGGCATCGTACCTGCCACCCGGGCACTCCAGAAATGCTTGTTAAATTGAACCAAAAGCTTGGGGACTCTCTGGCACATACTTAATACGTCACCCAAACAGACCAGCGTTTTAATGAGGGAATTCAGCACATGTGTTAGCTTAACTTTTAGTAAGTCTTTTTACTTACTCGTTTTGGACTGAAGCTTTTACTAGTATGAGGATATAAGCTGGATTGATGTGGTCGAGTGCATAGGAGCATTTACACACTGAATCATGTACCTGGGTAAATTTAATAAGCAGCACAATTGTACGTGTCATCTAAACACATGCATCAGTCTTTCTTGTCCAAATTTTTGTGATATTTAAGAATACTGGAAGATAATTCTAAAAAATAAATTTGATTTTGGATGTCTGTATAGGAAAAGGATATGTGTATATTATATAAGCATCTGAGAATGAATTTAAAAAATACTAATTTCTTGCACGTTTTGGCCATAATAGTTTATTTTTTTAATTAGAAAAAAACAAAAACAAAAAACTCCATTTTCCTGCCCTCTTTTTCTAGGCGCTTGCACCTCCAGGCCTATCCACCCTTCCAAAGCACCCAGCTGCCCAACAGAGGGAACACACAGAGTAGAATTCAGTGTTAACCACACCGGAGACCTGGACAAAGTCATGTCTGCAGTGAAAGGCATTTCAGATGTCTCTGTCACTTCCTTTTCTGCGAGGTACAGTATATTTTCCTCTTTTCTTGGTGGGTACTTATTTGTAAAGCTCTTCCTTACAAATTCTATAATTCTGACATTTAAGTTTGAAACATTGCTTTCCCCAGGATGTACTTACAAAACAGCCTGCTTCTCATTTAGGTCCTCCAAGGAGGAGAACGTTTAGAGTTTTTCAAAACAATAAACATGATAAGGATCACTAAGAGATCTTTCTGATGGCCTTAGGCTCTACCCACAGGTTGAGAACCGCTGCTGTAGAACCTAAGACCATCAGAAAACACAGATATTTACATGACGATTCACAACAGTAGCAAAGTTACAGTGATGAAGTAGCAACAAAAGTAACTTTATGGTTGGGGATCACCACAACATGAGGAGCTGTCTTAAAGGGTGGGTAGCGGCATTAGGAAGGTTGAGAACCACTATTCTAGGGCATTGCTTTTCAAAGGGCGGTAGGCACTCCCTGCCCTTATGAATGGGCTACTTGTGAAAAACGCAGATTTTTGGCTTCATCCTAGATCTGTGTAATTAGAATGGGGTTTGCCTGAGGATCTGTCCAGAAATTCAAGTATGCAATGTTGTTTGAAAATTAACTTCTTTAAAAAAGGCTTTAAAAAGAATTCAGATGCTGTTTCACCAGATCGGTTAAAGGGTCCAGCAGTTATCATTTTAGGAGGCGATGCACAGCTGGATTAAGAGCCTTTAGAACTATGGGTTCAAGGTGAGGTCCATGGACCAACAGCGTCAGCATCCCTGGGAACCTGTTAGCAAAGTAAATTCTCAGACCCCCACCTCGACGGACTGAATCGGAAACTGGGGGCGGGGCCCGTCCATCCGTGATTTAAATAGTCCACAAGGTGATTTCGCTGCGTTTTAAAGTTTGAGTAACACCGTTCTAGAAAATAACTTGGTTTGGGATTGAATCCTAAGTGTCATGTAAACCTCACCTTTTGCTCTTTTTCTAGGACTGATGACGAGGAGCACACGCGGGTCAGTCTGAACTGTAGCCAGCAGGCTTTGATGCAGGTGGTGGCTTTCCTGTCCCAGAACACACAGCTTTACCGGAAGACTGAAATTCTGTCCCTGGAGAAGGTAATAAAAGTACCTTACATTGCCCAGCGTGGTTGGCAAATTCACTTGTAAATGGTTAGGTCAGTAGGCCTTCCCGGGAGACTGAGCTCCTCCACGCCAGAGTGTTTCTGTCAGATTTGTATCCCCGGGACCCAGCGTTAGCCCGGAGCTGGCTGTAGGGCGCTCACCGCATGCGTGTTATATTGCTCTCAGCATCTGCCCTTTGTTCTAGGATTGTTTTCTGGGACTGGCGATTTTCAGTTCTCAAACTTCTGTTTTTCAGCCTCTGCTTCTGCACACTGGAATGGGCCGGTTATGCATCCTGGATGACTCTGTCTCCTTGGCAACCTTGATTGAGCGAATCAAAAGGCACCTAAAACTATCTCACGTTCGCCTTGCTCTCGGGGTAGGGAGGACCTTAGGTAAATATGTCTCCTTTATTTGTCCAGCGCGCCTACTGTTAACGTTGGGCAAAAGTTGAAACTCTGCATTGTATTGTAAGGGAAAGAAAACCCGTTAGTAGTTCTGGGAGATGCCTGACTGGTTTACGCTATCGATCAGGGTGGTCTGGGTTGTGCTCTGGTAAACATCTCACTGGCTTCCACCAGATTTATTTCTCCACAATCTGTTCATCTCACATCGGCCGGGGAAGTCTGCCCACTGTAGGTGGTCACTGTTGCAAAGGGAGAGTCTTAAGCCATGAGTTAAACATTTTAGCCTAGAAATGAACTTCTGTTTAACTTACAGTCCAGAGTTAGTCATCTTGCCCGATCCAACCCATGCTGGGCATGAAGGACCATCCTCCCAGGTGCTTGGAAGGGGGCTGGGAGGTGTGACTGCTCCCAGTTTCCGTGCAGATGCTAGTGTCTTACAATACTGGTGGGTTTTTTTTTGTTTTGTTTTGTTTTAAATATATTTCTTTATTGATTTCAGAGAGGAAGGGAGAGCGTAGAGAGAGAGAAATTTGCCTTACATTTAGGATGGGTGCAAACCGTACTATTAAAATGAAGGGGATTGTAAAGTACTGGTCTCGTGCTTGCTTTATCCTGCAGAGTCCCAAGTCAAAGTGGTGGCTCTGTGCGCCGGCTCTGGGAGCAGTGTTCTGCAGGGGGCCAAGGCCGACCTCTACCTCACAGGTAGGGCAGCCTTTGGAGGTCTCTTCTCCCCTTTTTGTGTGTTTGTGTCCTTCCCCCACCGTGGTTTATCTTTCACAAGTTAAAAAAGCAAGTTTTAGGACCGCCCCTGATGTAGCTGGAGCTAATAAATGTTTTTTGAACCTGAACTAAACAGGAACTACACCAAAATTGGGGACATACCTTATTCTTTGTGGAAAGAAACAAAAATCATTTGACAGTTCATTATCAGACTACTTAAAAATACTAATTAGTATTTATGTAATCTGTCTTCTTCCTCAACATGATTTCTCTCAGATTTCATGTCACTTTCTACATCTTGCCTTAGCTAGAAGACAGTTCTTCTAACTCAGCCCTAAAGTCAACCGTCAGTTCCTATCAGTTCTGCCAGTGGTCTTGATCTGGCATCAAGGGTTCAGGAACCTGGAGAAGGTGCTGTGCATACATTAATCAAGAGTTCAGAGACAAAACATAATTTTGAAGGGCATTATGGGGAGTCAGAGGAGTTTAGCTAAAGGAACTAAGTTCCCTCTTGTCTCAAGACCCCTTGCTTTTTATTAGCACAAATTGTCCTAAAGGGAGGTAGCACTACACTTCAAAGGTCAGTGTTTAGTACAGAAATGCATTGTCAGATTGGACAGTTACCTCCGGCTGTTCAGGTGTTTGGCCAGGAGGAGGCAATAACATGTACATTAAGGTGCCTTTAGCTGTCTGACAGTAAGCAATCATTTTTGCATCCTTTTCAGGTTTGGGGAAATGCCCTCAGCCATTTCCAGATGATTCAGCCCTGCTGGAACCGGCTTTCAGCATAGATTTAGCTACAAAATCTTTCTAGGACCTTTCTCTTATCTCTACCCAGGCATCATCATCTACCCGAAGAACATCGTCAAGCCTCTAATCTTTTATTTTAAAATTCTCACCCAAGGATATGTTTCTATTGATTTTAGAGAGGAAGTGAGAAAGAGAGAAACATTGATCAGTTGACCTGGCGAGAGCAAGCCTCTAATCTTTTTTTTTTTTTAATATATTTTATTGATTTTTCACAGAGAGGAAGGGAGAGGGACAGAGAGCCAGAAACATCGATGAGAGAGAGACATCAATCAGCTGCCTCCTGCACGCCCCACACTAGAGATGGGCCCGCAACCAAGGTACATGCCCTTGACCGGAATCGAACCTGGGACCTTTCAGTCCACAGGCTGACGCTCCGTCCACAGCCAAACCGGTTTCGGCCAAGCCTCTAATCGTCCACACACTGCCCCAAAGCTAACTTTCGGAAGTACCAATGTCCTGCTGTATAATGTCCTGGCTGTAAGACTTGCAGCGATTCCCTTCACCTTCGCCTGTCCTGGTGAAGTCTGACGCCGCCTCCTTTCACAGGGCCTTTGCTGGTGCTGCTTGTCTCGCTGGGGTGCCTTTTTATTGCCCTGCCTTTGTGCTTCTGTCTTTAAGCTCAAAGACACCTCCGCCGAGAAGCGTTTTCTGCCATTCTGCAGCTCCCTCCCCGGGGGTCATGCTGCTTGTCCGATCCCTGTCACTGTGTCCTTAACCTCCTGTGTGCGTTTCTTCTGGACGGCAATGGTTTGGCTCCCGGGCTGTCCACTGTCCTTGTGACTAATAGCTACTCGGTTACGTGGAGCAGCTGCTCTAAGGATTTGGAGGCACTTGGTACACTTGCCGCTACCGGCTGCATTTCCATCTCTGTCCTCCCTTATCTCTACCCAGGTACATGGTTGCCCGGCTGGTAGGGCTCAGTGTCTAATATTGAAGTATTTGCTCTTTGCTTTGCTGGCAGGTGAGATGTCCCATCACGATGTTTTAGATGCTGCTTCCCAAGGAATAAACGTCATCCTCTGTGAGCACAGCAACACTGAGCGAGGCTTTCTCTCCGACCTCCGAGATGCCCTGAGGGTCCACTTGGAGAACAAGGTTAACATTATCCTGTCCGAAGCAGACAGGGACCCGCTTCGGGTGGTGTAATGCATGCGGCACCGAATGACATCTCCTTTACAAGTCGTTTCCCTCCTACTGGAACGCACATGATCAGTGGAGTCTTTATCCTTCCGGAAGAATGTTTAGAACATGCATTGTCATTTCTGGTTTGTTATCTGCTTTACCAAATGTTCTATGGTTTTTAGGGTAAACAGTGTAATGTAATTATTATTAAAAAACAGATATCTAGCCCTGGCTGTGTAACTCAGTTTTGAGGAACTTCAATATGTTTTTACTGGGGGGAAAAAACAACACTACAAATAAAAGTTTTTCTATTCAAATTGGAACTTTATTAATAATAAAGACTATTGACACATACTTCTTGCAAATAGTATAGGCACAAAAATTATAAAAATAAACTAGTGGATATTTAAGGGCAAATGTAAAGTTTACACATTAGATCATTAAAGATTTTGTATACTTTTTTATACTGCAAGTTATAAACTAGATACGTTAAGCAGAAAAAAAAAAGTGCAAACCAATATGTATTTGCTATCAGTTCTGTTTTTAAAAGGGAAACATACAGGCAAAAACCCTTATATGTGCATAGACTACCTTTGGAAAGTTAAACTATCAGTGGTTGCCTAAGGAACTGGATCAAGGAATAGAAAAAAACTGCTTTTTGTTGAATAGCCTTTGGTACAATTAAAAAAAGTTTTAGAGTCAGTAATGTACAAATTCTTTAATATTTTAGTAGTAATTGTTGTCTTTAAGATTAAACCCTTAATTCATGAATTTAATGTAAAATTGTATGCCACAAAGAAATGATTTAAAAATTGAGCATTTGGGGAAATATTTTCATGAAAGGCATTTACAAAATAAGAAATGAGTAAAAAATGCTGATGTGATGTATACTTTATGACAGTGATATTAATGGAGATTTTCATTTTCAAGTTTGAAATATTTCAGGGAATAGGTGAAAACTATAGGCTGATACAGTGGCCAAGGTTAGCCTTTTTTTCCTTAGGAAAAGGGCTCATGTAAATATTTAGGAGGCTTGAAATTGTCACTAAGAAAAAAGCTGAAATGCCTTACAGTGAGTTTTAGATGTACTTGATAGAGAAATCACTTAATCTAAAGCCAGCTCGGCCCATGTGGCTCTTGTTGAGCGTCCACCTAGGAACCAGGAGGTCCTGGTTCGATTCCCAGTCAGGGTACATGCCTGGCTTGTGGGCTCCATCCAGGGCATGTGGGAGGCAGCCAATCAATGATTCTCTTGCATTACTGATGTTTCCCTTCCTCTCTGAAACCAATACAAAATTTAAACCCAGTTATTAATAGGCTACTCACCTGCATGTCATTCAAGAAAAGAAATAGGTCAATATACAAAGAATACTTAAATTTTTATTTTCTGTTGTCTTGAAAATAAAGACTAAAAATCTCAGACGTGTATTTCTCTAGGCTGGCTTCTCACTTGTACCGTGAAGGTGATGGCACACACGTGAACTGTTCCATGTTTCCCATGTGCTTTCTAGTCTGGGTGTACACCCTGTAGACCTGGTACGCTTTCCCCTCTCCCAACTGAAAGGTGTCATGCACCCCGCCTCCACCCAGGATGTCGTTTGAACCCTAAAGGAGAAAGCTGGGTCGCCTAGTTTCCCCGGTTTTATGGCTTTCGTTAGGCCATCTCAGAAACGGTGGGTCTTCTCCATTTCACTCTCAGCTCTGACACACAGCAGCCAACGAAGCAGACCTGTGTGTGCCGATGCCTTTGTGCTTCGGCCGCTGCAACAAGCGTCCCCGGAGTGTTAAAGGCCCTTCGAGAATCAGGAGCAGCTCACCTCTCATAGAAAAGAACTACCAGCATCCATTCCAAATATCCCTGAGCACAATACCCACTCCAGCGAGAATCTCCAGAGGTGAGGACTAAAGGCACGTTTTCTCCATCTTGAGGACTACTGAGTAGCATAGTACTAGCGATGGTAATTAGCCAGGCTAATTAAGGTTCTGGTTCATGACATCCCCCTCCCAATCTTAAATCTTGTTCAGTGGAAAGAGTCGTGTTGGATGTAAACACAGTTGAGACTGGAAGAGAGGCAGCCGGAGTACAGCCTTCTGCAGAACAGGAGCAAAGGAGAGCTTCACGACTCCTCGTCCTCCTTTTCCAGGAACTCCAACAACGTTCCATTGTCAATAGGAATGAATAAATATTCCACTCCGTCAGTTCCCTGACAGGCATGAGAAGACCCGGATATTAGTCATTTGTAAGATTCATTTGAATCCTATCGTAGGTTAAAAAATGGATTTAATATTTGATATAAGTTTAGAAGTATAAAAGTTAAGAGAAAAGGGCACACAGACGTATTTAAATTCACGGAGTTCTTAGGCCACTTTAGAGTGGGAAAGAAGTCTAACAGGTAGTGGATTATTCATCCTCCTTTAGAGAATCTTATACTATTGATTTTTCTGATTAATTTCTGTTTTACTGGATCCGGTCCATTGGTGTTAAAATACATTCAGTATCTCCCATTATTAAGTAACCTGATTCTTTTCCATCTATCCCCCCAGTACCTGCACCTTTTCCGAGTTGTCTACATGCTGGTCTCCATTTCCTCACTTCTTCAACCCAGTCTACCCGAGTTTCTGCCAGTATTACGTCACCAAAAGAGCTTAAATCGGTGATTTTCAACCTTTTTCATCTTATGGCATACATAAACTAAAATTCTGTGACACACCCAGAAATATTTGTTGGCCAATCTGACAAAAATAAGTATAATTTTGATTCATCCACACTGGATAGCCATTGTGTTGGCTGTTGCCATTTTTTATTTGACAAGCTAAGGGGAAAGAGGTCAGTGCCCCTGACTAAAGAGTCCGGTACTGCATGTTTTAAACCTGTGGCACCCAGTGTGCCATGGCGCGCCGGGTGAAAATTGCTGGCTTAGACCAGGGGATTCCAGTTCCTAAGCCCAGGCATCGTCTCAGTCCTCCCGTGGCCGCTCAGCAGCACTCACTGTGCGTCCACACTCTGAACAAGCATATCTGCAAACCATCAGCTCCAGGAGCGTTGAGGCCCACTCTGAAGAGCACTTTTTTCTGAAAACATGCTTTTCTTGGCTTCTGCAACATCACGTCCTGGCTCTCTTCCTGACTGGCTGTTTCTCTCACCTTGTAGCCTTATCTTTTATTTTGCCGTTAACTGTCACACTTCTAGGCTTAATTCCTGGCCCTTGAATCTCACTACCTTACCTCTCTACAGAGCTCAAATGGTCCCCCCGCCTAAATGGATCCTTGGCCACCATGGAACCTCAGCTCCACCATCAGATCTCAGTCAGAGGCACCCTTGTCCTGAGGTAAACAAGCAGAGCTATTCCTGGAATATAAAGCTGTCACAGCAAGTCTCACCTTCTTGGTTCTTATAAGCTTGTGGTCCCTAAATTCGGTTAACTGGGCCCGAAGTGTCAGATCACTATTGACAAGGAATGCCTCCCGACACTGCTGGTAGAAGTCTTGGAAAGAAAGTCCTGGAGAGTTCAAAAGGAGATGTGAACATAGATCAGCGTTTCGCAAAGAACCCCACATACGGATCCCACACCAAAGAGCACAGATAGAGTGCTGTGGCCACAGAATTTCAAAGCAGTCAGTAAGTGCTGATTTAAAACAAGGTAAGAGCTTCTGGAAGAAGCAAAACCAGAGAATACCGTGGCTTACATTTTTTTTTTTAATAACTGGTTGAAAATAGGCAACTGTGACCAAGTGTTGCATAACCCGACAGGCAGTTTTAAAGAGTGTGAATAAAGGTGACTATTAAAGAGGAAACTAACAAGTAAGTCATGAGAGCTGAACGATGATTAAAATGTTTAATACATTATTTTTACTCAAAGGGAAGAAAATCTAAGATGCCCAATGTATGACATGTATGTAATTGGGAGACACACATGCATAGTTAGCACACGAAATTTGAAAAGCAAGCTGGGTCGGCCTTTTAATAGGGTTGTGAGGGTATTTGCTGTGGCAGACACCAGGGTCACAGAGCAAACCATTTATTCCCTGCACTACTGTGAGACACTGCAGTGCTGTTAGATTCCAGAAGAAGAAAATTATGGGGTGAAACAGAAGTGACACAATTTAATGTCATAAAGATTGAATACCTAGGTAAGAAGGGTTATCCTGGTTGTCCAGTTGATACTTGATTAGCAGCCTGAAAATCCCCCTAGGGAGAAAACACACAGGAGTTCAAATCCAGAATGTTAACATCCAAAGATAACAGCTAGTGGTGAAATACATGAAGGGGAGGCGGAATATGTGGCTTGTCTATGTTAGCTTCTGTTCCTTTCTCCAGGGAACATCATATACTGGCCTCATTACTGATCTTACTGTCTCTGTCCCTTCCTCGCTGAAATCAATAAAAATGAAAAAGAAGACACCTGAGTTCTAGCCCCAGCTCTACCACTAAGTAAGTAAATAGATAAAAGAAATTATAGTTTTCCTTCTTACCTCGCATTAGGGGTAAGGCTTCGTGAGACATGAGTTAGGGAGCTAAGTGGTAGTGATCCAGACTGTTTAACGAGAAGAGAGTTCTCATAGGAGGTTTCTTCAGTGTAAGGACTATATGTGGTCGTTTCATACCAGAGCCAGTTATAGAGACTCTGCTTTACATGATCCCACACTAGAGCACAAAATCAAAAAAATAAAGACAATTACTAATTATCCTGATATTGTCCTGTTACTGAATTCTACTCCAGGAAAGAATGAGAAAACATTAAATAAAAAAAAAAGAATCCTATAAACTTGTTTTTGCCATTGCCTCATCCAAATCGGACAATCTAATTTCATGATCAATCAACATTTGAACCTTCATTGGTATGTTAAGTACAAGTTAAAATATATTAGTGCTACCAAGGCATTCTTCTAAAAAGCTTGAGTAACATTTCATTCAATAAGATTATCACAGTCTCCAAATTACACTGCATAAAATAAATGTTGCAATTCCTGAATAGAAAAAGACCAAAATAATAGTTGGATCTCCTCTCTTTCAAAAAGTTCTGGGTGTAAAACACTTTAGAAGCTGAATTTTTATTTCCAATAATTATGTTCTAAATCAGATTGAGAACACCTAGATTCTTGGTTACCTGTGTACTAAAAAGTAAAAATGCTGCAGCAACATTAAGAAAATTAATCTTGGCCCTGACCAGTTTGGCTCAGTGGATAGAGCGTTGGCCTGCAGACTGAAGGGTCCCAGGTTCGATTTCAGTCAAAGGCTTGTAACTTGGTTGCAGGCACATCCCCAGTAGGGGGTGTGCAGGAAGCAGCTAATTGATATTTCTCATCAATGTTTCTAACTCTATCCCTCTCCCTTCCTCTGTAAAAAAAATCAATAAAAATATATTCTAAAAAAAAGAATATTAATTTTGTAAGACTGATATTTTAAGAAAAGAGTTATATTTAACTTACTGAGAGGAGCATTGAGGTGATCAATAGATGCTATAAGATATATGTTACGTAAAGATGACAACTGTGCAATAATTTGTTGGCTTTTGTCTCCTCTCAACATTTGGCTATCCAAATTGTGGATAAGAAGGAAGAGTTCTAAAGAAGAATCTAAAAAGAAAAATAATTCAATTATTATTTGCAATGAGTATTTGTGAAATCCCTACCACATGCAATATGAACTAAAGAATATATCAAAGGACAAAATAACTATTGCTTAGGGATATACAATTTATTTGAGAATATGTCAGTCATTCATAAAAATAGGCAAGACATTATTAAACTCTTTTAAAAAATAAAATTAATTAAAAATCAATAGGGACTAGAGTAATTAGACTTAACCGGAATGGTTAGCACTTGAATCAGACCATAAAGAAAGCCACTGTAATAAGGTATAGGTAATAAGGCAAGATGCATATTAGATTGGAGGTGAATCTGTGGGTGTTGAATGGCAAGGTGGGAGTGGAGGGGAAACACACAGACACTAAAGAAGATGAGAAAGAGTTCTTGCTAATCATTAAGACAATATAGAAAAGCATTATTATCACAATAGCCAAAGGAGACAATAAAAGAGGGGGAGGCTTAGGATATTATTGCTCAAGGAATCAGGAAAGTGAGAGAAGTAAAATATCTTAGGTCAATGAAGGAAGAACTTGGAGGATGAAGCTGTCAACACCATCAAATACTACCGATCAAGATAAGGGATGAGCCAAGTCCAATGTTTAGTAAGAACATGACAGGTGACCTTCAAGAATACAGCTTAAGTAACACAGAAAAAATTAAGAAGGAAAGAGATAAAGAGCAAAAGGCAGATGTGTCTTCACAAACTCTAAAATCATATTGAAATAGGAAAGTAAAATAGCATGGAAAGGTAGTAGAATCAGGTAATTTTTTTACTAGGATTTCTGGAAAAAGTCCTATACGTATTTTTAAAAGCTATTTGTAAGTCTCTCAGGAGTTGATAAGAAATGGGCATTCGGCGGTTATGAGGGAGGATGAACCCTTTAGAGAGGAATACATTCTCTTGCCCTGGGATAGAGGGACAAGAGAGACAATATAATGACAAAAATTCTGAGATGACACATTTTCAAAGTCTAAGGTTCCTTGAATGCAAGAAGCCACCAGTCAGCAGTATTTAAATTGTATATAAACAAACATAAGTTACACATAAATAATATATACTATATTTACAATTGTAGTTACATATATGATAAATATATATCACATGTAACATGTATTAAATATACAGTATATATCTAGAACATATATGTGTGTGTATATGTGTGTGTATATATATATATATATATATATATATATATATGAAACAACTTTGGCATCTATTTTAATGAGCATAAAAACGATACCAAAATTACCCATCAAATCAGTTAAGCATAACTACTTCTAATTCTTAAGCAATGATTGACAATTGTTAAGAGCCTAAATAATTTTATTTCTAATTTTCTGAAATGCTCACATAAACAGAAAGTTCACACCAAAATAATAATAAAATAAGTCTGTTTCCCATTCCATATTTTAGTATATGAAATTACTGAAATGCAATATTTACTTAGAATAAATAAGAATTTTTAATAAAAATATTAAATATAAAAGTATCACACAAAGCTTATTACAATCACCAATGAAACCTGAAAATTATTCTGAAGTAAGAGGGTTTGGTTATACAGAATCAAGGTAGTAGGAACAACTTTTTCCTGTTAGACAGCTAGTGAAGTTCATAGGGAAAAAAACCCACAATATTTTAGAGCAGTGGTGCTCAACCTTTCTAATGCCGCGACCCTAATATAGTTGCTCACATTGTGGTGACCCCAACCATAAAATTATTTTCATTGCTACTTCATAACTGTAATCTTGCTACTGTTATGAACTGTAATGTAAATATCTGATATGCAGGATGTATTTTCGTTGTTACAAATTGAACATAATTAAAGCATAGGGATTAATCACAAAAACAATATGTAATTATATATTGTGAAATATTTATTTCTAATTATAAACAAATGAAATTTTTGTTTTGAATCATGGTGTAGCATGGGTAACAGTCTTCATATGACAACAGTAAACTACATTGCTACACTTTGCTACACCGAGGAGCGGTCTGTTGGTTCCTAAGACCATGGGAAATAGGTGTTTTCTGATGGTCTTAGGCGACCCCTGTGAAAGGGTCATTCGACCCCCAAAGGGGTTGCGACCCACAGGTTGAGAACCACTGTTTTAGAGTGATCAAAGTCAGCATTGAGAAAAGTAAAATAATCCTCATTTCTGTATATACTAATACATGAATAAGTAAAAGTGTATGCTTAGCTTCACCCTAAAACTAGAACATCTACTTCATGTTACCTTCTTTAAATTTGTTTATTATCCAGTCTAGTTGATCCAGTATGTTTCGGAAAGTACCCATATAATCGAGGACTTCTTCTGTTATAGAATTCAGGATCTGTATCACAGAAGTGCAAGAGGTACATCAATTATAACTTATTCTGCATATAAGGTAAATACCATTAACAAATCAATCCTTTTTTATAAATTAAAAATGAATATAGATTTCCCTCCAATTATCAAAAAAATTACTTTTTAAAAAATTCTACCTGCCCTGGCTAGTGTTCCTCAGTGGTTAGAGCATTGGCCCTCAAGGGTTTGATTCCTTGTCAAGGGCATGTACCTGGATTGCAGGTTCCATCCCTGGCCTTGGTCAGAGAAACAACCAATTGATGTGTCTCTCTCAAATCAATGTTTCTCTCTCTTTCCTCTTCCCTTCTATGCTCTTTCCCCCTCTTCCTTCTACTCTCTCTGAAAATCAGGTGAGGATTAGCAAAACAAAAAATATATATAGCAGCAGTTATAGCAAAACAAAAAATATATATAGAAGTTATAGCTAAAAGAAAGAAAACAGGGAATAGCAAAGATGTAAAGATAATATAAGAGGGATGCAAAAACCCCTTCCCCCCAAAAATTACCCTCAACAATATGAGAAACATTAGAAAACTATTGATTTATCAAAGGAAACAGAACAGAAACACTGATATTTTTAGAAAGGAATACTACATCATTTAATATCCAGCACCCAAAAGGTTTATATTAATTTTCAAATGATGAGGAAATATGAGCATTAAGAGTAAAAATTATCTATAAATTATTATAAAACTCCAAATCACTACTTGTATTTTTATTAGAGTACCAAAGTGACATAAAAGCCTAATAAAATTGAGGTCCCACATAATCCTATCCTGCAGAGAAGTATTATTAGTAGTGGGTACAGTACACAAAGCTAACTTTTCTCTAAGATTTAACACCTTATCAGTTACAAAGTATGGAGACTCAAAGCTTGAACCTTCTGAGTCCAAGCTCATCATCTTAATTAAGCAGTATGCAATCTCTTACTAGTAGGAAGTCTAAAAACATAAACTGAGTATTCCAGAATGAGAAGAAGCAACCTCATTAACATGGGGATATAGACTGGCAGGAGATTTGATGTTGTTCCTTTTAACATTTTTGAAACTTACAGATTTCACACTGATTCCAGGAAAGAAACCATTGATGACAATATGAATGGAATCTTGCAGCATGGTGGCTCGAAACCTTTCTAGTAAATCTCTCTTAGAACCCAAACCATAAAGCACAATGTTGAACCCCAGGCTGTTAGAAAAAGACAGCATTCATGAAATTAAAGTTCAGTACCTCTTATTGCCAATTTTATAATCAACCAGTTTCCTTACTGAAAGCTTATAAAAGAATACAAGAAGAACTGGGATGTCTAAATAACTATAACGATTCCCAAATTGTACAAGGTAAAAGCACAATTTTATTATTTGTACACCAAACGTAGAGTCCCAATTTTAGTAGCTTTCTCTCCAGCTCATACTACTTTCAACCTGAAGACGCTGGGAGGTAAAAGAACAACATGGTAGGTGCAAGGCACTAAAACGTTTCAGACTTTTAATTGATAGATTAAACTGGAAAGCTAAGCAGGGGGTAGGTCACAAAGGTCTTGGTAAGTCAACTGACATTAGGTTTTATTCCCAGGACTATGAGCACTTACAAGGAACTAGTCAGTTGGTAACTGAAAGGTTTTAAGCAGGAAAGTAACATGATCTTTTCAGAAAGATCACTCTGGCTAATGGGAGGAAGAGATGAGGAGGAGATGAACAAAACTGACTTGAATTAGTTGTCAAGGAGAAAATTGTAAGGTGTCCAAAGCCTTATAGGTGAAATCACTAGGATCTGGAGAGTAACTGGCATAGACAACTTTACATGAATACAGTGACAGGAACTGTGCTAGACAGCAGAGGCAGGTGAGAATGATGGATTTAAAATGAGTTAAATTTTATGAATGTTGGGAGAAATCAAGATGGTGGCATAGGTGAACACCTAACTGCTGCCTCAAACAACAATTTCCAAACTACAACTAAAAGACAGAACAGACATCACCCAGAACCACAGGAAAGCTGGCTGAGTGGAAATTCTACAACTAGAAGGAAAGAGAGGGGCTCATGGAGACTTGGAGGAGCTGCAAAAAGCTGAGGTACGGAGACACCCACATGGAGAGGACGGGCGGAGGAGTGCCTGGCTGGCTTCCTCTAGTGGGAGGGAGACTAAAACTCCCGACTACACTGAACCCCACTTCCAGGCAAGACTCATACGGGGAGAATCTGGACTGTCGGGAAAAGGGAGGAGTGCACAGAGACTTAGGGGAGCCGCAAAAGGCAGAGTTCTGGAGGCTCGCACAAAGAGGACTGACTGCTGATCGTGCCCTGAGCTTTTTCTAGCAGGAGGAAAATAGAACCTCCCAACTGCACTGAACCCCAGTTTCGGGCAAGACCCTGGGGACCCAGACTCATACAGGTTCCTGAAGCACATGGAAATTCAGGGGAACCGGAAAGGCAAAGGTCTGGAGGTGCACACAGATGCACACAGAGAGGGCTGCAGCAATTACCAAGGGGCACTGAGACCCAGGAGCGGAGGAGGGCAGAGCTGATGGGAAGCCAAGGCTGTCTGCTCAACCCTGAGACTCCACCACATCCAAGCCCAGCACAGAGGCTGTTGCAATCTTGCAAGTCTGAAGGCTGAGTCCAGCACAGAAGTTCTCCGGGCGCAGATGCAGCTGATCCTCACAACCAATTACCTTGGAGGTCAATTGCCACCAGTGATACCAGCAACAATCAAGACATAACTACAGCCGAAACTGGTGTGGCTCAGCGGATAGAGAGTCGGCCTGCGAACTGAAGGGTCTCAGCTTTGGTTCCAGTCAGAAGCATGTACTTTGGTTGCAGGCACAACCCCAGTGGGGGGCATGCAGGAGGCAGCTGATCAATATTTCTTTCTCATGGATGTTTCTAACTCTATCTCTCTCCCTTCCTCTCTGTAAAAAAATCAATAAAATATATTAAAAAAAAAAAGATTTAACTACAACAAGACTGTACACACAGTCCACAAAGGGGTACACCAAGACTGTGAGGTGTTACAAGAGTGTCCACCTTACGTAACTGGGGAGGCAGAGCTACTGGGCCATACAGGACACAAAACTACTCTACAATTCAGGGAAGCAGCGAAAATGCGGAGACAAAGTAACAGATCACAAACAAAAGAAATGGAGGAAAACAAACAACTGGATATAGAGTTAAAAAACAAGATTATAAGGTTTTTTTAAGAATTTCCTAGAAAAGATGGATAAATTTAGCGAGACTCAAGAGGAGATGAAAAAGGACCAACTAGAAATTAAACATACACTGACTGAAATAAAAAATATTATACAGAGACCTAACAGCAGACTAGAGGAACGCAAGAATCAAGTCAAAGATTTGAAATACAAAGAAGCAAAGAACACTCAACCAAAAAAGCAAAAAGCAAAAAGAATTCAAAAATGTGAAAATAGTGCAAGGCGCCTCTGGGACAACTTCAAGCATACCAACATCAGAATTGTGGGGGTGCCAGAAGAAGAGAGAGAGCAAGATACTGAAAACCTATTTGAAGAAATAATGACAGAAAACTTCTCCCACCTAGTGAAAGAAATAGACTTACAAGTCCAGGAAGCACACAGAACCCCAAACAAAAGGAATCCAAACAGGACCATACCAAGACACATCATAATTAAAATGCCAAGAACAAAATTCAAAGAGAGAATATTAAAAGCAGCAAAAGAAAAACAGTTAGTTACCTACAAGGGAGCACCCATACAACTGTCAGCTGATTTCTCAACAGAAACCATGCAGACCAGACGGGAGTGGCAAGAAATATTCAAAGTGATAGATAGCAAGAACCTACAACCAAGATTACTCTACCCAGCAAAGCTATCATTCAGAATTGAAGGTCAGATAAAGAGCTTCACAGATAAGAAAAAAACTAAAGGAGTTCATCAGCACCAAACCAGGATTATATGAAATGCTGAAAGGTATTCTTTAAGAAAAGGAAGAAGAAAGATAAAAATTATGAACAACAAATGCATATCTATCAACAAGTGAATCTAAAAATCAAGTGAGTAAAAAATCTGATGAACAGAATAAACTAGTGAATATAATAGAATCAGGGGAACAGAAAGGGAGTGGACTGACAATTCTCAGGGGAAAGAGATGAGGCGGGGTGCAGGGAGAGAATGGACAAAAATCATACACCTATAGATGAGGACAATGGGGGGCGAGGTAAGGGCAGAGGGTGGGGTGGAAGCCAGGTGGAGGGGAGCTATGGGGGGAAAAAAAGAGAAACAGTTGTAATAATCTGAACAATCAAGATTTATTTTAATAATAATAAATTTTATGAATGCTGAATTATTTATGGGACACCCACATGGAAACCTCCAATATTCAGATATCCACGTCTACTGCTGAGGATTGTGATCTGAGCTGGATTGGGCTGGAGATAGTTATGAGAGTTATTCACATAAAATAAGCAACTGAAGCCAAGAGAGTGAATGAGATGACCCAGAACACCATGCACTGGGGGTCAAGCTAAAGTTCAACTCCATGGTTGTTTATGGAGGTCAGTCAGAAACAGTATTTACGTGATGCTCTGTGGCAATGCCGGATAGCCTCGAAATAGAACAGAAGAGAGATAAATCCAAAGGTAGAGATTGGCAAGGTAGAAAGAGCAGAAAAAAAAGAAGGGAATTCAGAGAAGTAGCAAATACTCAAGTAGTTAACTATGAGGTACAGGCTGGGAAGCACAGCAAATCAAGTTATTGAAGCTGACATACTAGAAGAAAGAAGAATGGGGGCTGGGGAATGAGATCAGAGTGAAGATCTGCTCTATAAATTTATGATGACAGATCATATAGTTACTGAGAGGAGCTGGGGCTACCAGGGAAGATAACCATCTCTTCTTACAGGCATAACCCTTTGACCTATTATTGGCAAATTAAGTTAAAGTTAGAAAAGACAAATTTCTTGAAAACTAGAATTTCTGAGAAGAGCCATACAATAATGACAATTCCACATTTGCATCATAAAATAGAAAAAACACCTACTTATTCAAATTTTTATGTATAACTAAAAATAGACATCAAGTTTGTTACAAAAAGAAAATCACTTAAATTACTTTGATTTTAACGAAGACATATAAATATACATTATTCTTTATTTTACAACGTTTGCAATGATGATAGTACTTACTGTAACTGCAACATCCATTTATGAAATAATTGTTCATGTTGTTGATTTAGTTGTTTAAGTTCAGCAGAAAAGGAAGGAGAAACCTTGCTCAATAAGTCACGCAAAGTTAGCTTTAAAAAAAAAAGGGAGGGAAGAAAATCATTTTCAAACCACATACATCAAATTAATCCAAACTAAAAATATTTTCTTACAAGTAGGTTAGGAGAGGAGATATTAATTTCGTAATGAGTGCATGAACTGAGTATACTTATAGTATTTCAGGTATGATTTAAATATTTGTTTATAATATTCTTTTTGGTACTAATATGTAATAGCAGTAAAGAATTTGCTAAGTTTTTGCCCAGAACCACTTACATGATTACAGGCAGATGTTAATACCATCTCTTCCTCAGAACAATTTGGCTTCTTTTTTTTTTCTTTTCATTGAATTAATCAGGTAACATTAATTCAACAAAATTATAAAGGTTTCACAACACATTATCTATACACTGTATTGTTTGTTCACCACCCCAAATTAATATCTGTCTATCACCATTTATCCTCTCTAGATCCTCCTCCAGCTTCCTCCACTCCCCTATTTGTCTTCTTGATATATGTTTTCAGCTACTCTCTGATCCGAGTCTCAATAGCAACACCCCAGCTCACAAACCAAAAACAATCACCCAGCACCATGTCATCCGGGTCACAGAGACTTACCCTATATTTTCCTCTTTTCTCTGGAAGGAAAACTCTTGTTAAAAACCCTGAACACCTTAGAAAACTGCACTAAAATCTAGCTTGCAGAGAATAAAAAGTCATGATACTCTTTGAACTATTAATCACCTCTTTCTTCTTAGATTATCAACCCCATTTCTCTAATGGTTCTGTCTCCTCTCTAAGGAAGGTATCAAGAGCCATGTGTTATTTCTCATAACATGAGGTGCTGGAACTACAGTATATAGTAACTTGTTACCGTAATGCACTGAGCAGATTTTCCATAATATCAGGAAGCAAACTATCCTCTGCTTTTTCAAGGTCAATTGTTTTATGAACAATGTGAGGTTTAATAAGTATGTGGCTTAAATGAATAAGAGATTAATGGTACACGGATATCAAATGAACTATGACTCATTATATTATAGAACCTAAAAAAATGATGAGAAAAAATGTGTAATTATAGTCGGCCAACTAGAATTCTAACCCAGTGAAACAGCCTTTCTAATAAAGAGGGAGTATGCTAATTGACCCTCATGCCATCACAAAGATAGTGACACCCACAGCCAATAAGGAGGAAATACACTAACTGACCGCTCTGCCCTCAAAGATGGCAGCACCCATAGCCACAACATGGCACCAGCCAGTCTCCTCAGCCCCACCCATATGCCTGCCTTCGGAGTCCTCCAGTCCTCTTAGCGCCCCAGGGCCAGCCAGAGACATAGGCAAGCCTCAGATATCGGCTGCCCAGCCACCCAGGGCTACCTGAGGCTAGGTAACCAGGGCCGATTGAGGCTTGCGCTGCCAGCAGTGGCAGCAGCAGAGGTGTGATGGGGCATCACCTTCCCTGACCTCCCTGGGTCACTCCCATCCCTGAGGTCTCTTGGACTGTGAGAGGAGGGAGGCCAGGCTGAGGAACCCCCGTCCAGTGCATGAATTTAAATGCACCAGGCCTTTAGTGTGTCTGTCTCTGTCTCTCTCTGTCTCTCTCTCTCTATATATATATATATATATATGAAGAAGAAGCAAAAAACACCCATATATATATATATGAAGAAGAAGCAAAAAACACCCAACCAGAAAAGAAAAAAGAAAAAAAGAATAAAAAAATATGAAGATAGTGTAAGGAGTCACTGGAACAACTTCAAGCATGCCAACATCCGAATTATGCAGGTGCCAGAAGAGAGAGAGCAAGATACTAAAAATGTATCAGAAGAAATAATGACTGAAAACTTCCCCTTCCTGGTGAAAGAAATAGACTTATAAGCCCAGAAAGCACACAGAACCCCAAACAAAAAGAATCCAAAGAGGACCACACCAAGACACATCATAATTAAAATGCCAAGAGCAAAAGACAAAGAGAGAATATTAAAAGCAGCAAGAGAAAAGCAGTTAGTTACCTACAAGGGAGCACCCATAGAACTGTAAGCTGATTTCTTAACAGAAATGATGCAGGCCAGACAGGAGTGGCAAGAAATATTCAACGTGATGAATAGCAAGAACCTACAACCAAGATTACTCTACCCAGCAAAGCTATCATTCAGAATTAAAGGGCAGATAAAGAGCTTCATAGATAAGAAAAAGCTAAAGGAGTTCATCACCACCAAACCAGTATTATATGAAATGCTGAAAGGTATTCTTTAAGAAGAGGAAGAAGAAAATGGTAAATATAAAAATGATGAATAACAAATACATATCTATCAACAAGTGAATCTAAAAATCAAGTGAATAAATCTGATGAAAAAAAAACTAATGAATAGAGTAAACGTGAATATAATAGAATAGAGAGTGCACTGACAATTCTCAGGGGAAAGGGGTGTGAGTGGTGCAGGAAGAGCCTGGACAAAAATCATACACCTATGGATGAGGACAGTGAGGGAGGGGAGGAGTAAGGGCAGAGGGTAGAGGGGGAACTAGGTGGAGGGGAGCTATAAGGAGAAAAAAGAGTAACAATTGTAATTATCTGAACAATAAAGACTTAAGAGATTAAAAAAAAAAAGTAACATTCTTTGTAACATACCTGATCCAGTTTAGCTTTCTTTAGTTTCTGCAGTGTTCTATCAGAGGTTAAAACTTTTGAACTGCTGTGAGCTTCAAAATATTCTTCTACTAAGTCACTCTGAAAACACAAAGTCATTTCTTAGTTTAAGATATTTGCTTTATATCAGAACCAGTCTATAATAGTAGTGTAAAACAGGAAATGTGAAATTCTTTATTTGGCATTCAGTATATTCTACTCAAAGCAACAATATAGATTTTGGACCAAGCAAATTTAACTGCTGTGATAACACTGAGTAACTTTTAGGACCATCAGAGTCAAAGCCATGACTAGACTGAAGTAGTAGTAGTCTATTCCCCAAAATCATTAAGTCCCAACATATAATTTCCTCTTAAACTTTAAAAAGGAGGGGTTTACATATCAGAACCTTTGTTTTGCCTCACACAGACATATGTAAATCCTTTAATATCACTGCAGTTGAGCCCTAGCCGGCTTGGCTTATTGGATAGGGTCAGCCTGCGGACTGAAGGGTCCCAGGTTCGATTCCGGCCAAGGGCATATTCCTGGGTTGCGGGCTCGATCCCCTGTGGGGGGTCGTGCAGGAGGCAGCCATTCAATGATTCTTTCTCATCATTGATGTTTCTATCTCTCCTTCTCCCTTCCTCTCTGAAATTAATAAAGAAATATATTTAAAAAATAAAAATAGTATCACTGCAGTTGAAGCAGTGTGAAATAAGGAAGACATCAACAGCAAGGTAAAAAGGCTTGCCTACGATTATTACAGAAAGTGGAATAGTACTTATTCTACTGATTTAGGGCTACCCTCCATGGTGGCTCTGGGAGAAGCAGCCCTCAAGCAGTAGGCCTCCTGACTGCTCTGAATCATTACACAAAATACCAGGTTAATTAGCCTTTGCTCTCGCCATGATGCCTATGGTTTTCTTCCAAACAGCTCAGCCTGGATCCATAGCCACATTACTTATTACTTACTTTTACTTGAATACGTCAAAAATGTTACAAAAAGTAAAACTATATAAGAAGGTATACATTGAGAAACCTTGCCCTCAATGATCCAATCTATATTTTTAATTAAAAGCTCATTTTTATACAACTGACTTGAGATGTCACTTTCAGCATACAGTATAGTATCTATAATAATAAAAGTGTAATATGCTAATCAGACCAGACATCCTTCTGGAAAACCTTCTGGATGAAGCCGGGCCTGAGAGGTCAGCACAGGTCCTGGGTGCCTGCCAGCGGCCAGAGGGAAGCCAGGTCCCAGGTGCCAAAGGGAAGCCGGTGCCGGCAGCCAGGGGAAAGATGGCCCACTCTTGCATGCATTTCGTGCATCGGGCCTCTAGTTATTAGATCAACAGGAATACAGACATGCCAACACAGAATGTCCAGAAATAGCTAACGATACGTGGGAACTGATGGAAAAAAGTATGCCGATTTTCCCATTTAGATCTCTTCTTTTAAAGTAGCATGTCTTTGCAAAATTACACAATTTTTCTTGAAGGTTTAAATCACTTACTGTTTTATCTCTTTTCATTTTCTTAGAAGGTGCTGCTTTGGAAACAGGAGCTGAAACTCTGTTCGGAGCGTGAGTCTTCGGGCTCGATAAGACTTTATTGGTGTCCTCTGCAAATTCCTGTGCAACCTCTTCACCGTCCTCTGAGCTGGAAGCAGAATATTCACTTTCGCTGTCAGAATGGGACCTTGGGCCTGTGGGGGGTGGGGAAGCAATTGGGAAAATTTGACCCTTTGACAAGAGAGATATTGTGGGGTAACAGGAAAACTGTGGGCTTTGAAGATAATCTGATTTGTGGTTTTGCCATTACTTGCAGGTGATTTCACCAGAACTAGTTTTATTAAGTTTTTGGAGTACCAGTTTCCTCCAAGTAAGACTAATAGTGCCTGCCGAAACCGGTTTGGCTCAGTGGATAGAGTGTCAGCCTGTGGACTGAAAGGTCCCAGGTTCGATTCCGGTCAAGGGCATGTACCTTGGTTGCGGGCACATCCCCGGTAGGGGGCGTATAATAGGCAGATGATGGATGTATCTCTCTCATCGATGTTTCTAACTCCCTCTCCCTCTCCCTTCCACTCTGTAAAAAATCAATAAAATATATTTAAAAAAATGTTTAAAAAAAACAACTAATAGTGCCTAATTTAATAGAGCATTGTGAAGATTGCAGTGGAATGTATGAAAAGCAACTAACAATGCCTGACACATAGGATCTGTGGCAGAAACTGTCAGTCAGACCTACTACCATTCTCTTTTCTTTTTATAAAAACTCAGTGAGAAATAAAATACAACCCTAGATGGTTTGGGCTCAGTAGATCAAGCATCAACCTCCAGACTGAAGGGTCCTGGTTTTAATTCTGGTCAAGGGCACATACTGGGTTGCAGGCTCAATTTCCACTAGGGAGCATGCAGGAAGCAGACGATCAATGATTCTCTCTCATCATTGATGTTTCTATCTCCCCCTCTCCCTTCCTCTAAGAAATCAATAAAAATATTCATTTATAAAAAAAAAATACATACCTATTAATCTTTTCCTTAGACCACGAGTTGCTGTTGACATAAGTTCACTTTTATCATTGTTCTGTTTAAAAATAAAAAACCAATATAGTTTAAGTGGTCAAATAATGATGATGACATGGACATTAATGATGGATCTGAGGGAAAGAGGCTAGAAAAGAAAAACATTTTGTTTTCAATAGACTAATCAGAACTAAAGGAACCTAGTTCCTAGAACCAGAAGACAATGACAAATGCATTTGTTGGGGGGGTGGGTGGGGGTCAGACAGGACACAACAAAAATGATACAATAAATTCCAAGATTCCTAGAGTGATTTTATCAGTTGTATTCTAGATATCTGTAAAGTATGTATGTACTTCTTTATTATTACATAAAAAGAAACATAAGTATATCAGCCTTTTGAAATATTTTTCACCCATCAGCAGAATTTTTATTTGTTAAAAGGTAGCCTTAACAGGTTTAGCTCAGTGGATAGAGCGTTGGCCTGCGGACTCAAGGGTCCAGGGTTGGATTCATATCAAGGGCAAGTACCTTGGTTGCGGGCACATACCCACTAGGGAGTGTGCAGGAGGCAGGTGATCAATGTTTCTCTCTCAATGTTTCTAACCCTCTATCCCTCTCCCTTCCTCTCTGTAAAAAAAAAAAAAAAAATCAATATAATATATATTTTTTGAAAAGGTAGTATGTCCATTGATGATGAGTAAACAAGAAAATAGGCATTCTTATACATATAGCAATGGGACTTTTATTATTTTTATAGTATTTTTTAAATTTTTTTATTTTACTTTTTAATGCATTTTTTATTAATGATAGTATTATAGGTTTCTCACATTTTCCCTCCATTTATGTTATCTCTTTTTTTTTCAAATACCCTTCTCGTTATCTTTTTGTGTGTGTGTTATTGGTTTTTTATTGTTATTATTAATCCTCACTGGAGGATATTTTCCCATTGATTTTTAGACCAAGTGGAAGGGAGGGGGAGAGACACAGAGAGAATAACATCAATATGAAAGAGATGATTTGATTGGTTGTCTCCTGTATGCACCTGAACCAGGGCCAGGGCGAGAGATCGAGCCTGCAACCTTGACCGAAATTGAACCTAGGATCCTTCATTCCACGGGCCGAAACTCTATCCACTGAGCCAAACCGGCTAGGGCCCCCCTTTATCTTTTAATATATGGAAGTATCACATTTTGTGTGCAGGAGAAAAACAAAAATTTATATTTTTTGCTTCTGTATTTTTAAGCGTTTAAACATTTTACAAAGTAAAAAGTATATTTTTCTTTTCGTCACAGAATATAATACTTTTAACATCATTACATTTCTAGGACATTAAAATGCCCACTATAGTGTACATATTAATTTTTAACTCTACTGATAAAAAGATAAAGTACCTTTGTTTTTGGGTAATAAGAAACTACTAAAGGCCCGGTGCATGAAATTCGTGCATGAGGCAGGGTCCCTCAGCCTGGTCTGCACCTACTCCAATCGGGGACCCCTTGAGGGATTGTCCATCTGCTGGTTTAGGCCCCATCGCTCAGGAATGGAGCTTAAACCAGCAGTCAGACGTGCCTCTCGTGATCTGGAACCACTGGCTCCTAACCACTTGCCTGCCTACCAGAGCTTGATCGCCACCTAACTGCTCCCTTCGGAATACCAGGGATAATTCTAACACAAAAAAGGCATGGAGTAGGGTCCAAAAGATCTGCCTTCATTTCCCAACTTTCCTCCCTCTTATCTAGTTGAACTTAGACAAGTCACTTCATCTCTCTGAACCTCAGATTCTTTATTTATAAGTTAGGTATTTAATTGGCAAATACCTGTCAATTATAAAGCATCATGCAAATCCAGAGACGAAATCTCTATTTTTCAACTTGTTTTACTTCGTAATACTAAGGTTTTTGCTAGTTTTTCAGACAGTTGCTTACCTTCAACTGAACTTCATCTGAAGTCGAATGCCCTAAAGAATGAAACAAAAAGCCATTACTTACTATAAATACTTCACTTTTCATCACAGTCTTGTTTCATTAAAAGCAAAGTTGCAGTTTCTACCCAGAAACTATCACATATTACTGAATTCTCAATTAATTGCATCTCCACCAGAGGCTGAATTATTATTAATTACATGATTACTCTGATTAGTGACAGCTGTGTCCCTACTTCCATAGCATTCATATAACAAGAAAAAAATGGAGCCCTTTTCACTGTTCATTATTTTAGAAGGACACAGTTCAATCTAGTGTGAATGGGTCACTCAAAATCAACTGGCTACCTCAAGCAAATGACAACAGAATTTTTTTTTAACAACAAGATTTTACGACTGTTTCTAATTGGCCCTATTCATCTGCACAACTTCAGCCAGCACGGGTCTTTATTGATAATGAAATAGGGGTATACTAAGGCACACAGGTTGTTGAATGAATTTTCAGAATAGAAAATAAAATACGTAAATATGTACTCATGACAAGGAGAAAGAAGTAGCATACTATAACTTGAAGCAACTATGAAAACCTTCTCTCCAAATAACTGAGGTAAAATCTTACCCTTGCTACACTGAGGAATGTTTGTCATAGTTTCAGGATCATTCGTCAAACTGAATGACACATTTTTTCTTGGTGTTTTTGCTAGTTCTGAAGCTGTAAACAGAACAAAGATATAAAAAAACCTTTTAACAGACAACAGATGAAGAGGGGAAATAGCTTTATTTCACTTATGTAAAATCTTTAAAAAAAAAGAAAAGAAACCTGCCTGCTACTACTTATTACCTTCCACTTAAAAAAAGAGGGATGGGGGGATTTGAATTTGTGTAAATTAAAGCCACTTTACTGACTCAAACTCTTTCTAACCTATTTCACACAGTTTTACCCCCCAATCTTAAAACTGACCCAAGATACTCATGAGAGTCCCCACAAATGCATGGACTTCTTTTTCTTTGTAAATATTTTTATTGATTTCAGAGACGAAGGGAGAAAGAGAGAGAGAAAGTTAGAAACAGCAATGAGAACCATTGATCAGCTGCTTCTCTCCCCAACTGGGGATTGAGCCCGAAACCCAGGCATGTGCCCTTGACTAGAATCGAACCTGGGACCCTTCAGTCCGAAGGCTGATGCTCTATCCACTGAGCCAAACCAGCCAGGGCTTCTTTTTCTCAACGTCCTTGGTTCTCTGTATCATTCATTAGAGACTTTAAGTCTTTCTTTGAAATTACTCTTTTATTTGGGTTCAATAACATTATCCTGATCCCCTGGCTACTCTTTTTCACTGTCCTCATCCTCCCCAACAGTCTACCTGCACGTTTGTCTCAGGTTCAGGCTTGATCTTCTCATTACACTGAACAACATGCCATTTTGGGTAAAAGACGGCTGATCCACAGGAGATGGAAAAAACTTCACAACAAAAAGCCACATATAAAGTAACTTAGCTGACTGAGATCATTTTGGTTCTACATTGAAACAAAATTATTCTATGTGCTTTTAAATAATTAAACTACAAAAGGATCAAGGGGGAAAAAGGAAGCGATTAAAAGGAAAAAAAGAGTCATCCATATACGGTTATTTACTCTGATAATAAAAAATTAGGTTATATATGCATGTTTTTTTAAATTTTCATTTTCCTAACAATTCATTTGCACACCTGGTCTGTAACATATTGGAAATTTTGAAGTAAAATTCCTCTTTGCCGAATGATAGCTTCTCATCAGGTTATTTATTTTCTGATCGTATGTAACCAATCTATTTTCCATTTCCCTAAAATCACCTTTCTACAAGTTGGATGGACTCCTCCCCACCCTTTCTACTTGGCTCTTTCGTTTGCATTTAGCTACTCATCCCGGACATGTTTTCTGTATTTTACAAAGCCTTCCAATCTAACCCCTAGTCTACTTCTAGCCCTACATCATGTTTAGCTCAATTATATTTTATCATCATTTATACTCAGGTAATAGATGATTTTCCAACAGATCCTAAGTTACTTAAGAGATATGAAGGCATTCTATGTATTGGTATATTTAAATGTAAACACAATTAGCAATAATACTTATAAGTAAAAGAAACTCTTTAAAGAGCATCACAACAAACAGAGGTCCTAGCTAAACATAGATGTTGGAAAGTATAATTAGTCTCAAATTATCCAGAAAGCTACCTTTTCATGACATGATGGAAATGCACAACATAATATTTAAGTTTCCTGCAGCACATACACATATCCTATGGTTACGGGCATGTTAATTATCTGCTTGGAGAACTTCTACTTGATTACTTCTCTAGGGCTGCACTCACTATTCTCCTTTCTCCCATGGTCTTGGTCCTGTTTCACTACCTTAAGACAGGGGTGGAGTATTGTAGGGCCACCACATAAGGCTCGAGAAATCTTTTGGTCCGGCCCTGCCAAGACATTAGGGGTGAGTTAATGAAATGTTTGACCAAATATAACAGGCTAATTTTTAAACTTTGTATGGTCCATGAATGATGTTATAAATATCCAAATGGCCCTTGGCAAAAAAAGGTTTCCCCACCTCTACCCTAGGGCTTCATTTTGATCTTGGTGTCTGTCTAATCCTCCCTCTAAGAACTACATTAGCATTTTTCTGGTTTCTCAGAGACACTCTACAGAATTCAGTCATTTTTCACAGATCGAAAAACTTTTACTTCCTTAATTTATATAAACACAGCAATTAATGTAATTATGTATGTACAATGTTAGGTTAAAAATTAATGATGTATTTAATATTACACCTCTCAGAAAACCTGAAATGACTGAATCATATTATTTTCAAAACTAGGTCTTTTTTTTTTTATCCTTCTCAAAAGATTAGAGAGAGGAAGAAAGAGAAATATCGATTGGAACGTGCCCCAATTGGAACCAAACCTGCAGCCCAGGCCTGTGCCTTGTCTGGGAATTGCACTGTACTTTCAGTACACCAGACAATGTTCAACCCATTCAGCCACTCCAGTTGGGCCAGAAACAGGTCTTTTACTTCTGATATGTTCCTCATTAGTGTCAATACTTAATAAGAGTGATTTTCACTTGACCTTGAACATTTATATGGTCATTGGCATAAAATACCACTTAAGAAATACATGTTGGTGCTTTATAATGATGGATCACAAGCCCTCTTATACAACCACTAGAGTCTCAGTGCACGAATTCATGCATGGGCGAGGTCCTTCAGCCTGGCTGGCGATCTGGGCCTATTGGGACCGCTAGGGGGAAGGACCAAGGGAGGTTGGGTGGTTGCAGGAGGTTGGCTGTGGGAGTGCACTAATCACCAGGGACAGCTCCTGCATTGGTCAGGTGGTCAGTGCACATCATAGCAACCAGCACAGTCATTTAGGCTTTTATATGTATAGATTAGAGGCCCAGCACACGAAATCATGTGCGGTTAGGGTCCCCAGGCCTAGCTGCGTCCTGGGCCATGTCCACCACCCCGCGTTGCTCCTCAACCTCTGTGGCCCCCATCCCATGATGTTCCTCCACCTCTGCCCTGCTCCTCCGCCCCAGAAAGCTCTACGGTCACAGCCCCTCACCCCGCAATGCTCCTCAGCCTCCACCACCCAGCCATGCCCCACTGTGCAAGCCAGCACGGTCATTTGGTCATCCTGGTCGTCACAGACACTGGCTTTTTATATAGATGAGATAGATTACATTTTATCAGGAAAATCTCACTATAATGGGCTAATTTTCAGGCAAGAAGTGTCTGTTAAAGCCGAAAATTCATTATACAATAAAGTAGGTTTTCCAAATGTGCATGTTAAAAAATTAACAAATTAGCTAGTTCACCCGTTTTCACTTATGTAGACACATTGTGTAATTAAAATTAAGTATGCATGAAGTTTAATGTCACAGACAAGTTTTATATTTGTATTACTGTAATTTTAAATTTATACTGAATAGGTCTATTACATGCATGCATGATTCACCACCAGTCGCTGCAAGTAAACAAATGTACCCAGCTGGGCTGTTTAATGCACATGGGAACATCTGCAGCACAGTTAAAACTACTGCAGAAAATAATATGGGACAACAGAACCAATTACCGCAGCGGTGTGATCACGTGCAAATAATTTGCTGAACACTGTTTATGAACAGTGATTCTTGGATTTAAATATGTAGACCATAGTTGTAGATAAATAGTATTTATGCATGTCAGCAAAATTATTATAGTGTTTTCTCCAACATATGATCTATTTACTAAAATTTGTTAAAAATAACATTGAAATAACAAAAATATAACCTATTAACTTAATTATAAGCAAATCTCGGTTAAAAGCATTTTAAAATTAACAGGGTGTTGATTTTCATATATAAGATATGGACTGGAAATTTTGTTCATTAAATCCAAAGTCTGTTAAATTGCGGTCTGCAAAATCAAGGGTTTACTGTCTTCCTAGAATTTCATATGCCTATGGACCATCTTAATTTTCAAAGTGCTTTCACAGGTTATTTTCTTTGACAATTTAATTTTAATGTTTTATGCAACTTATTGAAAATCAATAATTCATGTGTAATTGGTATAAATGGTAACCTGGGTAAAAAAATGTCAGAAGAGCACATTCCCAACACTTTTATATAGTTTCCTATATATACTTTAAAATTCTTATCCAATAAATTCAGAATATGCCTCACTTACTGAACAAAACCTTGTTAAGAATCTACACTAGAGGTTGTAGGGAGAAAAGGAAGACAGGGTTCCTACTATTAGAAACTTGTAATCTAGCTGAGAACAGAAGACATCTGAACACATAAAAAACAAAAATAACTTTAAGTATGCTCAATAACATACAATGACATCCCTCATCATTCTTTTAGGGAATGCAATGAGGAATGTGGTTAAACACACCTTCTTAGAACAGGTGAATGAACAGTGATTACAAAAATCAACATACCTAATTTAGCCATCTTTTCAGGGTGTTTCCTATTCTGAAAAGAATAAACTTTATTCCCACCAACCGGAGCAGAGCCATTTTTCAAAGATTCTGAAAGAAAATACATGTGTTTAGAAAAAAGTGAATTTAACAGAAAAAAAAAAACCATAAAATTTTAACTAAAACCTTAAATTTGTACCCATCACTGCCTTACATAAAGGTTTAACAATATACATAAAATATTTTAAAATTAAAAAAATACACAACAGCCGAAACCAGTTTGGCTCAGTGGACAGAGCGTCGGCCTGCGGACTGAAAGGTCCCAGGTTCGATTCCAGTCAAGGGTATGTAACTTGGTTGCAGGCACATCCCTAGTAGGGGGTGTGCAGGAGGCAGCTGATTGATGTTTCCCTCTCATTGATGTTTCTAACTTTCTATCCCTCTCCCTTCCTCCTTGTCAAAAATCAATAAAAAATTTTTTTAAATGGTACATATGGTAAATTTCATGTTATGTATATTTATAGTAAAAGAAACATTTTTTGAAAAAATAATATGGCACACCATTGACTAATCTGCCAAACTACTTTATGTATCCTGCAAAGCAATTTTGGCTATTTATAAATTTACATTCCCCATCTCTTCCCAAGTACCTTGAACATCTCGTCCTAAAACTTCCACATAGTTCTTATCTTTTAAGACTTCCATGCCATCTTCCTCCAAATCATATTCCGGCTTCTTTATTATTTTTTTTGTGTTGACCAAAAGTTGAGGTCGCTCCTTTTTAAATTTAGCTCCTATAAGAACACCCAAATAATTAGAACATGACAAGTATAAATTCTTTCTAAACATTACATTGAAAAAATAATTATATTACTTATATTGTCACTACTAAAAGGATGAGAAAAAATTCAGTATTTTTCTCTTTAATTAAAGAAAATCAAGGTAATACTTAAGTGACTTGTGCTTTATGAAGTTATTTCAAATTAGTTAAAAATATAATCTGACCACTGTTCCACTTATATAACTAAGTTAAAAAAAATGAAACCTTCAAAGTGTATTATCACTACTATTGATTATTTCATACTAGAGGCCTGGTGCATAAAAATTCATGCATTTGTGGGGGTTGGGGGGTTTCTCAGCCTGGCCTGCCCCCTCTCACAGTCTAGGAGCCCTCAAGGGCAGGAGGTGACCTGGCGATCAGGGGAAGGCAATGCCCCATCATACTTCTGATGCTGCCACCCTAATTACCTGAGCTTCGGGCAGCCGCCATCTGGGGCTTGCCTGCACCCCAGGGGGGCTCCGGAGGCAGGTGAACAGTAAGGCCAGACCCACCGGGATGAGGGGACTGGGCGGTGCCATCTTGTGGCTGTGGTTGCCGCCATCTTTGAGGGCAGGGCAGTTAATTAGCATATTCCCTCCTTATTGGCTTTGGGCACTGCCATCTTTGCAACGGCATGAGGGTCAATTAGCATATTCCCTCTTTATTAGATAGGATTAGATATGGCTTATTTTGAATTCCAATAAAGTTTGAAAGGAGTAAACTAAAAAGTAAAGTAGTTTTTTACAATCTTACTAGATTAAATACTACATTTTAAAAATAGAGGGCTACATTATGAGAAGTGAAATAATCTATAACCATGACTTATTACCTCCTTCTCTATCAAGAATGTGATTAAGAACATCATCATCTCCCACAAACCGGACCTCCAGCACTTTGTCTTCCTTTAACTCCAATTTATTCATCATTGCCAACCTAAACAAGAGCAATTAAAGCACTCAAAACAGATGAAAATTCTTCACGGCCAAAGAAATAAACACTAACATAACGAATACATGTATAACATTTTGAAAAGTCTTTAAGTATGAAAAATACAATATGCATTATTACATTAGTATTACATTTTTGATAATAGGTAATTAAATGCCTTATCTGAAAAATAAAAGAGGATGTGGTTCCTGGGATTTGAAAAAAGCTAAATCCAAGCAAAACAACTAAAATGTAGTAGCAGGAAAACAATTCTGTCTACAAAGAAAGCTCTAATCAATGTACAGAATAACATTACCAGAAAGGGGATGGTTAACACATGAGTTTAGAAAATGTGCAACCAAAGAATATGGATTGGTGGATTTTAATTTCTGCTCTCTAGGAATTAATATAGTCCATTCAGAGAAGTCGGTATATTTCACTGGTGTGCCAAGCCTAGATCAAATAATCGTCAAGACCTTTCTTTACTGTAGGGTGCAGTTATAGGGCTAAGCTTCAGACTGACCTGCTGGCAAAGCCACAAACAAGTCCCAGCTTAGGGGGCACAGCCTCTTAGCATCATGAAGCTTGAACTTGTGATGCTCCTAGATCTCTCCTGGGCGGCTAATGGGCTGTGGGAGGTGCAGCAAGTGCTGCCCAAACATGTGAAACTCACAAGAACACTGTCACTATGGTGACCACTGCCTTGTTTACCTCTGGCTATAAAATAAAGGCTCAGCTTGCAGTCTGGATCTGTTCTGTGGTCTCAGTCGTGCCCAGAAGACCCACCTA
>JAAGEH010000022.1:2748301-2789874 GCA_011751065.1 Lasiurus cinereus
ACAAAGGCAGTGTGGTCCTTGTAGGAGAAATCAAGTCAGTACCCCCTCGTAGAAATGTTCTATAAAAATGTGTCACATTGAAGTGTCAGTGTTTTCAGCCAATTATCTGTCCCTGATGTATTTCCTTGGAGTATACAATATATCAGGACTTCAGGTTTCTTAATCCAAAATATCTGACTGAATTTAGGTACATCTAGAAAGCAGCTGAAAGGGTTTCTCCAATGGTCTGACATCACAGAAAGTACTTGAGAAATCCCTCTCTTTACCTGAAGACGTACTTGTTCTACTTCAGTCATAAGCTCACAAAGAAAGAAAACCAATCAACACTTGCCCTCACACACAAAATCCCATGTAAGCTAAACAAAGACCACCCCTCCCTCCACAAAACCCCAGCACCAAAGTGTCAGTCATTCCTGGGAAAAAGAACATGCCCCTTGGATTCTCTGATTTGTTAGCTGTTCAAACTTGAAGGACAAAAATACCTTATGTCCCGGTGGGGAGGAGGGAAGAATTGTTCATAATGACTATAGAGCCATTGAGAAAGTGCATTATCAATTATTACACAATCAACTGCCCTCTAATGGAGGTGGCCACACTTCATTCAAATGCCTCGGTAACTAAACATTCGCATCCTCGAGAGAAAGGAGATGGGAGAAAAAGAGACACTCATTTTAATAAAAAAAGTGCAGAGTCTACCACCTTTCCCCATGTTTCTCAAGAAAATGATTGCACAGACTCAGAGAAGTCCAAAGTCATAGCAGAATCTCTGAGGCACTCCTGGTTAAGAGAGAAAAAAAAAATATGACCCAGTATTCATAGTTTACAGATTATGAGAACAAACCCGTTTTTTTGTGTGTGTTTTGAAAAGAAAGCCAAAGAATCATTTCATAGGGATCATATACACCATTTCCTCGAACATATCCTCAGTCTCACAGTGTTGAAATGGGACCGATCAGCCTACGACGGATTGCACATCACCCAAGGAGAAAGGAAGGCATGGAAAATGCAAACGTTTTGTACTGCTTCACAAACACACTCACAAGGAATAGGTGGAGAGGAGAGAGAGGAAGGAGAAGAAAGAAAACATTATTGCTGTTTCCATACAAAATACAGTATGAACATACCTAAACTAAACCAACTCTGATTACGATGACCAATATTTTCACAACGTGGGATGAAGTTTCTTCTTGCACAATGAAATGTTCCGTTTAAAAGGTTAAGCGGAAAAAATGAGAGGGGATGTCAAATCTACACCTGGGATATTAGCTGCATATTGAAACTTGGGGATCGGGACTGCTTGGTTAAGGGGGCACCCGGGCTGAGGAGCTCTTTCCCTTCTCCAGCTTGACCTAGCCGGTCTTCCTGTAGACTGATAGTCGAGTATCGATTAGCATTGCTAGTTGCTAAATTGGTAACTCCCTCAGTGCCAACCCCAAAGCTGGTGCTGGCTTGACTGCCATTGACATAGTCAAATGATTTACTGGAGGAAGCACTGGCTGTCCGGATTAGACTCACACTATTGGTTTTTGGCACCACCTGACCGGCAGGCAGACTCAGGTGTTTCTTCATCGGTGTCAGCTCCAGCGAATCGACACTCAGATCAGTAGGTTGCTGGACATACTGCCTGCGAACTACCGCCTCTCGGGGGCTTTCACTGGACTTGATGGGAGAAGCTGTTTCTTTGTCCTTGACCGAACGCCCCGTGGCTACTTTCCGTAAGCTTCCCCTCTGGGAAGAGGAGGAGGGTTTGGTCCCAATTGGCTGGTTGCTGAGGGAAGCCCCGGATGAAAAGCCTTCATCGGCATCATTGAGGTTTACCGACTCCTCTTCTCCATTCACCCCCTCAGCACCTAAAACACAAATCAGACAGACTCAGCAGTAGCCAAATTAAGTAAGAAGTAGCTGTGAATAACAACTCGACTGACTCTCTCTCTTGGGTAATGTCTGATATAGGTTGGCAATGGCTCTGTTATCAACACTTCCCCTAAATAATTTAAGGGAAGAAGCCTTAATCTACACAGAATTCTAATGTTCTTCAGTTTATTTAGCTTTTGTAAAATTATCCACAAATTAACTTAGTATACTAATCAGAATTTAGGATTATAAAACAATTTTAGGTAAAATACAACATTTTGTCATCATAAATCTTTATAATACACCCTTATCAATTTGAGGAGATCATATCTATTTAAATAAACAAAATTTCTCCTGTCTTCCTTAACCCACCATAAAATAGACCCCTTTCTAATTTCAGTCAACGAGAATAATGCCAAAAATATTTATCTGTAAAAAGCCAAACCCTTTTTAACTACAATAAAAATTTATATTTCTTCAACAGTTCACTGCTTCTAAATGGCTTAACCTTTATGATGGAAGTAGTAAATTTTCTAATTCTAAGAAAAATTTTACATTGCTCCAATTGTATTCCTTATTGTATTTTGTCTTGTAGACATATTTAATCACTGGTTTCCGTATTTTCTTGATCAATTAATATGAAGAAAATACTTGATTATCAGAGGGCAAACTAGGGAACCAGCAAGAATATTTAAAAAGGATTTTTACTTCCTATATTATGTATTTCTGTATAATTTTAAATTTTTAGTTTGAGAAGAATATGTTCATAATCACAAAATACTATAATGCCCGATTATGTTTCATGCAGAAACTGCAGTTAACAAAAGAATCCTTTTCTTTGGATTTTGTAAGAAGGGTAGAAATATATATATTTAGCTTAGGGTTTCCAGAAAGCCCAACTGTCTTACTGAAAGTATGAAAAACATTCTCTTAGAAAATAATATACTTACTTCTTTAAAAACTGATAGTGGTTTGCTACATCATTAAGTATGTTCACCAGACTTTTGAGAACTTTAACCTGAATCTACATGCAGATAGCAACATTATCGTTAAGGTAAAATGGTAGGAAGGAAATCTAGACAAATATTACCTTGTGATAGGGTTACCTAAGTAAACTATATACGAAATATTTAAACACAATCTTTATTTAACATAGTACCTGAAAAAATAAGAATATTTTCTTAGTTATATTTTTTCATAGGGATTAGTTATTTCCTTCCTTCAAAAGAAGAATGAAATAAGCTTTCCTTAAAGCAAAAAGCACTTTGTTAATTTTATCCAGCAATTTAATAATCTTTAATCATCATGCAAAGCCATATGAAAATGCAGCTGCCACCACTTCTCTCAACCCCTTGTTCAAAAGAATAGGATATAATGTATCTCAAATAAAAAAACTTTAAATTATATGCCCATGATATCATCTTAGCAATTTTCTTCAGTTAGTATAAAAACTCCAAAAATGTCCAAGAAGGTTACTGGTTCAGAATTGACATCAGTAATATAAAACCAGGAGTGAACAGGAATGTATTACTGGAGATACATATGTGTGTATATATGTACATATACATATATACATATAAAATTAGGAAAGGAGACTGAGAGACTTAGTGCTAGCTTCTGAATCTTGCCACATGCAGATCTGGTGCCCAAGCAATATGGCCATAAAAGAAATGAAGATAACATAAAAGCCAACATGCAAGAGAACCTACTGATGTTTTATATACTAAAAATACTGGAACACTGACTATAGTTTAATCACAGGCATCCTCAATTTAGTAATAATTTTAAATCAAGCTTTAAAAAAATCACAAAACGTTACTTGACAATCAGAATAAAGGTAAGTAATGGGCTCATAGTCTCAATTTCAACATACAATAAATACAGTTTTAATTGTAAAACTATTTAAAACCACATATTAAAAAAAAAAGTTTTTTTTTTTTAAAGGTCAATTACCAATGTTTATCCAAAAGCGCCAGCAGACTTCAGAATTACCAGAACTTTACAGAGGTTTTGGTAATTTCCTTCCTTCAGTTTAAAAAAACCTCAAGGCACCAAAGTTAATTAGGTGGTGCTCTCCCTCTCCTGGGCTCGCCTGCATCTTTCCATTCCCCTGTTCACCCCCAGTCCCGTCACCTTTACCCTTCTCTCTCCTAAGCTCCAAGGGCCTTTTCTTTCAGCTCTGTAACTTATTTCCTCATTTCTCCCACCTCTGTGATTTTCTAAATAACCTTTCGTATTATATATGTACACACATACATATATAAAGTAGCTATGCCTTAGAACATATTTCCTTTCTAATATTCTCCCTGGGTGATAACAATACTATTGATGATCCAAAGAAGAAACAAGCAAAACAATTTTTTTTTAACCAAAAAGGATTTTTAACAAACTTTTCCATTATGTCTGCCTTTCCTTATAAATTTAACTTCTACTAATACTGATTTAAAACTACAATTTAATCTAGATTAAAATACAAAATAACTTTTGAGAAATTTTAAACACACTGAAATTTCAGACTCAGTGAGAATGGCTATACTCCACCCTCACAAACTGCAATTTTCTACTAGTGATACTACCATTTTGGTTCCTTTTTCAACGTGTCTGACTTTGATCAGTTGGATTAGAATATCAGCAAGTGTTAACATAGTACAACTACATTCAGCACAAATACTCCAACATCCAACAATGGTAGGAGATGCACAGCAGTGGCTCATTAGTCATCTAGAATGTGAAGAGACACCTGAAACCTTTATAATTTTAGTAACCAATGTCATCCGAAAAAATTCAATGAAAAAAGGAAAACAAAAAGGAAATGTTAAGAAGTAGGATGTTGTCCCATTTATATCAACTTTGGGTTCAACATCTATTCACATATTTATTTTTATGCCTTTAAACAAGGATAAAAGATAGAGAGAAAATGAAAAGGGAAGGCTCATTTCCCACAGGATCTCCGTAAACAGCACCAACTCTTTGGGTCCCTAGATCATGCACATGCAACGCCGGTCAAGAAAGTAAGGTTAATCTGGGCAAAAGGACAGAGGGTAGATTTCCATTCTTACTGAGCATGCTCACGTTTTTAATGCACCAAAGAGCAAGAGACTTCCTTAAGGTGGAAGTAACTGCTTCATGTATGTTTCTTTAAAATAAGTAAAAATATGTAACCTCTTTTAAAACTACTTGCTGTATTTCTATAAATTAATGTAAAGGCTCCACATTAGCAATTCATTACATAATTAAAAAACGATTAGGCTACAGTTCCCTCTTTCACTAAGCCAGCTCCTCTGGCATCACAGGAAAGCAGCAAATAAACACTTTCCTATTGGGAAAAAGTGTTCTTTTCCAAGAGGTGGTGGTGGTGGTGGTGGTGGTGATGGTGGTGGAGGTGGTGGTGGTGGTACTGGGGCAATGGGGGTTTTGGAAGAGGGGGGTGATTCTCATTCTGAGATACCTAAATTGTAGAAACAAGATCTACAGCATACCTGACCTTTAAACCATACATTTCAACTCTGGGCGGTACATGAGATAATCATTATTTACAATAAATGATAAAATGTAGCGTGCACCAGGGAGGTACATTAATAGAGGAAAGATGTCAGTAATTCACTGGTTAGACCCAGGCAACTTGACCTGAAGATTAGAAAAAGCCAATCAATACCAGTTGACTCTATTAAAGATGTAAGAAATTCGTATTAATTGGCTACCCCCTGGGACTAGAGATAAAATTGCCGGCTCCACTTTAGTCCAATTTCTTAAAGATAATGTATCAATGTTTGAAAATTCTCCGCACATATTCTTTAAAGAAGAAATTAGTATATGAATCAAATAAACTCGCGTTGACTGATAAGGCGCATGTCCATGGTGTGCATTTTCCCTCTCCTGATGTTAGAATAAACATGCTCAGTAATGAAAAATTCCAAGCATTTGCAGATCTTTTGGAGACAGGCCTCTGCCTTGTTAGTAGCCATGCCAAGCTGTTCTTGGATTACACAGGGATGCAGACTCCAGGCCAGCACGAATGGTAACTAAAGATTGTACTTGACCTGAAACTAGGCATATGGGGGTTTGTGCTCGGCAAGGAGGAGCTAACAGTAGTGGAAACACACACTAGAATGGAAAATGTTCTGCGTGGGGTGAGAGAGCCAGGAACCTTCTCCAGAAACTGCCTCACTGGCTTCTGTCTCCTCATCTCTGTCCTACCCTCTGTTGTGGCTGCTGCTGGGTTGGGCTCCGGTGAGCCGTGCTCAGGGGTCCTGCGCACGAGCACCTCCCCCTCTGGCACACGTTTGATCCCTAGGTCAGTGGAGCCGGGTTGGATCGGGGAGCCAGGAATACTCGAGTCAGCCTCGTTTGAGAAGTCAAAGCCATCTGGGATTCAACATATAACATTTTAGTGCTTTTCGTGCTCTATTCTTTCTGAGCAAATTGACCCAAGCAGACTAGAGAATGTATCAATGGATATGATATAAACACGAACACTATTCATATAGTTACATGTGTGTGCAAAACATACACACACATAAGGCAGCAGATGAACAATGTGAGATTTGCAAATGGACAGGATAGAAAAATAGGAATCATTAAAATAATAGTTAATTTCTCCTTAGCTAAGACAGCTTGACTATTTAATTAAGTACCTTATGACTATAAAATACTGATGGATTCAGCACTTATTAAAAAAGGAAAAGCAGATAAAAATCTAAAAAACAATCATCATTCCTTTTATGGATAGCTTGTATTACACCATTAGTTTGGCCAGTTATAATTTTCTCCCACAATGCTCATACATGCACCTTTTTTTCCAAATTTGGTAAGAAGCTTAAAGAAACTTCTTTCCTATTGTTATTACTAGTTCAAAAAAGATAAAAATTAACTTGATCTTATTTTCTATTTCAGCACATAAGGAATTCTAAATAACATCTATTTTATTAAAATACATTTAAGTATGTAAACCATTTAATGCTACTTTTAGAAACTGAACAATTTTACTTTAATTATAGAGAGTACTATAATATCATGTGCTAATATAGTCTATAAAAACAGTGAGAAATTTAGCTGAATCCATGAGTAGCTATAGGGATTCTGTCCTCACCTTCTCTCCTCCATCTATGGCGACGGATGGAAGCTGTTGTAATTGCAGTCCGAGAAATCCTCGGCACTGTCGGAGTGACTTCCACTTTAAGTACTTTCTGGCCTTCTTGTGAAGAATCAGGAGCATCGAATGGTAATGAATTTTTCATGGCATTAGCAACCTAAAATGATAATGTAAGTCTAGACATATTTACAACCTATATACAATTTATACTCCTTCTACACGTACTCATTTCCATAATTCCTGAATATGTATTTAAAACGCATACTATAAAATATAAAAGTAGAATGTTTCAGGAATATTTGTATTTCTATTATTCTATATTGTTCTAGACAGGTTTTTAAAATGAGCTTATTTTTTTTCAAATGTCAGTCACCTTACCAATTTCTTGAAGTTATTGACTTTCAAAGAGGAAATACATTCCATAGAAGGAAAATTGTTTAACATTTGAATCCTAACATAAGAAAAATTAGAGTAAGTTTCTGATCCTTTAGGTAGTAAATAACATGTAAAATTAATCTCTGATTAAAATAGTTAGCCTTTTCTCCGCTCCTTTGTTCATAAGAAATTTTTCCCCACATGTCTGATATTTTGTCCCAACACTTTCTGCCTTCCACTGAGGAGAGTAAAACATCTGGCTCAAGAGTAATTGCCATTGATTGATTTATGTTTCTTTTAGAGAGCCAGGATTCTTCTGCAATGGCCTCACTGATTTCTTGATTTTTATTGACTTTTATTTATTGGTCTGTTTTCATTAATTTTTAGAAAGAGAGAGGGACAGACAGATAGAAACATCAGTGAGAAAGTAACATCATCTATTGACTGCTTCCTGCAGGCCCCCTTCCAGGGATGAAGCCAGCAAGCCAGACAGATCTCCTGATTGACCAGGAATCAAACCAGCGACCTCTTGGTTCATAGCTTGATGCTCAAACACTGTCGCGCTAGCCAGGTGGGTTTATGTTCCTTAACGGGGCAGTGCTCGTCTGGCAAAGATCCTGAGATAGAGGACTGTCATTCTCCCTCCCTCTCCACTTGGACAAGACAGGACAAGTGGAGTGTAGCAACCTAGATAAGTATGTCTTCTCTGCCAACCCAAACATTCTCTGCAGAGGGAGGGAGTCGGGAGCCTGCTTCAAGGTCTGTTGACAAGTGAGAAGTTGGAAGTCTTTCAATTTAGCCTTTATCAGTGCTCAAGATAATGCCTTATTGTTCTATTTGCCAACTATTTTATCTACTTATCATCTGCTCTAGATTTGAATAGAGAAAAGGAGTGTTACTTATTGGATCCCTCAGAGATCACCAATAATAAAGAACTTTTCCAGGACTAGAAATTACTAATCTCTTTAACTATATTGCCTTGAAAGTGCCCCTCTACCTAATTTTTAAAATTGTTACAAAGATAAAAGCATGAATCTAAAGAGTCTCTCAAGTGCAAAGTATTATTACTGTGATATAATTTTTAAAAATCTTGTTATCCATTTATTTTAATGTACATGTTAGAGTAAAATTAGAGATGATGACATTAGAAAAAAAATGGGAATTTAAAGTACAAAAAAGATAAGAAAATGGCTTTTAAAATTGTACTTTTAAAGCACTGTAAGTAAAAGAACATAAATAATTTTTAAAATACCATTATAAAAACACTGTAAAAAGTTTAGAAAACAAAAAATTGCAAAGAAAAAAATTATCCATAGTCAAATCACCTAGACAACTATTTGGCATTTTATTTTTAGAGAGAGTGGAAGGGAGGAGACAGAGAAAGAAACATTGATGTGAAAGACACATATGGATTGATTGCCTCTCTCATGTGCCAGGAATTGAGCCTGCAACCAAGGTACATGCCCTTGATCAGAATCGAACCTGGGACCCTTCAGTCCATAGGCCGATGCTCTATCCACTAAGCAAACTGGCTAGGGCAGCATTTTGTTTGTTTCATTTGTCCTATCTAGATTAATAAAACAGTTGTATACCGTTTAATCACTTAACATAAGCTAGCATCATTGATTGGCTATCTCTTGCACTCCCCCACTTCTGGGAATTGAGCCCTGACCAGGAATCAAACTAGGACCAACTAGGACCATCTGGTTCATGGGTTGACACTCAACCACTAAGTACACTAGCTGGAAGACACTGATGGTTTGTTTAGAATTTAGATGTTTAGGTGGTCAAAAAATCATCAACCATTTTTTAATGACTTGTCATATCATTTAAGTTTAGAAAGTCCTTCCTGCAGAAATTTGAGTATTTATACCTTTCTCCCTCTCTTTTCTTAAAGGGCTTCAAAATATTTCAATTCTTTAAACTTTATTTGAATTGTATTTTGATACATGGTAGGAGGACAAAGGTCTAAGCCAATTTTGTTTTCTTTCCAACAGTTAACCAACTGCTATTATGGAATAAAACCTTTTCCTCAATGATTTGGATTGCATCAGATTTTGCATACTAATTTCTTATATCCTCGACAGGTACAGGTATGTTGAATAAAAAGAAAATATTTTCACTTACCAATAGTGGTTGAGAAAAGAGTTCTAGCTGAGCTCTATAAATGATGTCATCAAGGACTTCCTGGCCAAGGTCCCACTGTCCATTATACCTAAGGAGAAGCAGATAGTTTACTATCTTTAGCAAATATCTTTAATATTCAACAACAACCTTTTTATTGTTCCAAGTCCTACTATTCTGATTCTTAAATAAGATTTTTACATCAATTTTTTTCATCATTCTATTTCTAAACGATCACACTTTTAATTACAAGAACAAAATGAAGATTTCAGAAATTAAAGTTTAGAATAGTTTATATTTTTTATTATGTATTGCTATTTAGGTTAACCTATTTAATGCATTCATGAAAACCTGGGTTATAAACTATATGGAGAAACAGTTTTCCATTATGTTCATAGCAGTGTCATTTATAATAGCTAAGATTTGGAAACTCATTGCCAATACTCATAATGTAAAAGGACCTTCCTTCCCTAACTGGTTTGCTCAGTGGATGGAAAGTCGGCCTATGGACTGAAAGGTCCCAGGTTCAATTCCAGTCAAGGGCATGTACCTTGGTTGCAGGCACATCCCCAGTAGGAGGTGTGCAGTAGGCAGTTGATTGATGTTTCTCTCTCATCGATGTTTCTGACTCTCTCTCCCTCTCCCTTCCTCTCTGTAAAAAATTAAAAAAAAAAAAAAAGGACCTTCCTGCCTATAGTTTCTTCTAGGAGTTTTATGGTTTCAGGAAACACATTCAGCTCTTTAATCCATTTTAAGTTGACATTTGTGTAAGGCATAAGAGAGAGGTTCAGTTTCATTCTTTTGCATCTGGCTGTTCAGTTTTCTCAGCACCATTTACTGAAGAGACTATTCTTTCCCTATTGTATATTTGAACATTGGTAAGAGTATAAGTCTATATATATATATATATATATATATATATATATATATATATATATATATATATAATTGATTTTTTTACAATGTCCGCAGGCCAACACTCTATCAACTGAGCCAAACCGGTTTGGGCAAAAATATAAGTCTCAAAAGTTCTCATCTAAAGAAGAAAGTTTGTAACTATGAGTGGTAATGAATATTAAGTAAACTTACTGTGGTAGTCATTTCACAATATAAAATATCTAATCATTTATGGTGTAAACCTAAAACTAAAACCCTATATGTGAATTGTATCTCAATAAAAATTGAATATTTTCAAGTTTAAAATGTACATTAATTTTAAAAAGTATGAAAGAGTTCATTTTAGAAAAACAAGATAATTGGTCCACCATGAAACCAAAAATTTAGTGTTGTGTGATAAAAAAAAAAAAAAAGAAATATTAATTTTCCAAACATCAGGAAAAATTCACCCAGTTTTAGTCCACCTACTTACATGGCATAATAAACCCCCGTGAGAAGTTGCACCATAAATTCAGGATCCAATACTATTCGACCACAGAGTTCTTTCCAGTGTTTTTCATGTTGCCGTGGAAACCCACTCACACAAACCCTAGAAAATACAGCATTTATCATGAGTGATTTCTGGTTTCATTGAATCAAATATTTTGCTTTTATAAATTCATTTATTCAGTTATTTGTTGCTCAAACATTTATTAAATACAGTCACCACTTACCAGTTACTGTCCTGAGCCTCGATACAGTTGTGAAGAGGTAAAAATAAAACTTGTGCCCTTATAAAACATACATCCTAGTGGGACTATATTGATAAAAACAACTTTACTCAAATAGCCAAGTCTTTCAAATTCATCCTTCTCTCTCTTCACAAAATAAATGCATAACTTTCTCATATTCCAAATTGCATCAGGATGAATTAGTGGGAGATACAGAAATCTCAAAGCAAATAAAGGGACATCTCAAACTACTAATGTCTGTGAGACCATTTTTAATCAAAATACCATAAACAACCCTCTACCTTGCATCTCCTTAGAAGAAGCTTCCAAGAAATAATGCTTAATAATTATCAAAAATTGTAATAAGTATCATGGTGAGTTAAAGAGAAATATTTTCATTTTTAGTACATCATAGTATCAGAAATTTTTTTCAAATTTTAGTTTACATATACATATTTTTGTAGCAGAGACATATAATTAGGTGATCAATAATACACTTTACTGTATGAAATAGTTTTATATTAGTATAAAGTATGTGGGTAAAATATAATGTAATTCAATTTCACAAAGAAAAAAGAAAAATACAGGTTGGGGCAAAAGTAGGTTTACAGTTGCTCCTATCCTATCTAATAAAAGAGTAATATGCAAATTGACCCTACCTCAGCTACACCCATAAGCCACACCAACAACCAATCAGGAGTGAGTATGTAAATTAATCCAACCAAAATGGCTACGGCCATGGAGAAAGCAGGAGTGAAGCTTGGGTTGCCCCTGGTGATGGTGGAAGCCAAGCTTTCCACACCCCCTGGCTGACCTAGGCCTCCGCTTAAGGCAACCAAGTTTCAATGGCTGCAACCACAGAGCGACTAGAAGGCTTGGCTCTGCTCCAAGCTACAAATTTTCAACTATAGAAGATAAATAAATCCCAACAAAAATGGCTGACGCCATGGAGCGAGCAAAAGGCTTGGCTCTGCTCCAGGCTACAAAGTTTCAATTCTAGAAGATAAATAAATCCCAGATACCAGGGCCTCCGTTTGGGTCACCGGAGGGCGTGGCTGGCCTGCAAACCACCAAAGGCCCCTCACCCAGGCCACCCCACACCCCAAGGGAACCCCCACCCTGATCCGGGACACCTTTCAGGGCAAACCAGCTGGCTCCCATCCATGCACCAGGACTCTATCCTATCTAATAAAAAAGTCACATGCAGATTGACCATCACTCCAGTACACAAGATAACTGCCCCCATGTGGTCAAAAGTCCTGCCCCCATGTGTACACAAGATGGCCAGTAGGGGAGGACAGTTGGGAGGGACCAGGCCTGCAAGAGAGGGTAGCTGTGGGTGATAAGGCCAGCAGGGAAGAGCAGTTGGGAGGGACCAGGCTTGCAAGGGAGGGCAGTTGGGGGTGATCAAGTCTGTAGGGGAGGGCACTTAGGGGTGACCAGGCCCACAGGAGAGGGCATTTAGGGGCAAACAGGCTGGCAGGGGAGCAGTTAGGCATCAATCAGGCTGGCAGTGGAGTGGTTAGGGGGTGATCAGGCTGGCAGGTAGAAGCAGTTAGGGGCAATCAGGAAGGCAGGCAGGTGAGCAGTTGGGAGCCAGTAGTCCTGGATTGTGAGAGGGATGTCCGACTGGATCGGGCCTAAATGGGCAGTTGAACATCCCTCAAGGGGTCCCAGATTGGAGAGAAAGCAGGCTGGGCTGAAGGACACCACCCCCCTGTATGAATTTTATGCACTGGGCCTCTAGTGGAATATAATACAATAATCGTATCTATTAAAGAGGAAATATGCTAATTGACCTTCACACCTTTGCAAAGATGGTGGCACCTTCAGCCAGTAAGGAGAAAATATGCTAATTCACCGCCATGCCCTCAAATATGGCAAAGCCCACAGCCACAAGATGGCGGTGCCCAGTCCCCTCAGCCCCGCCAGGGCCCCTACCTCCAGAGTCCCCCAGTTCCTTCAGCACCCCCAGCCAACCAGGGCCAGTCCGAGGTACAGGCAAGCCTCAGATGGCGGCTACCCAGCCACCCAGGGCCGCCCGAGGCTCAGGTAACCAGGGCCAGCCAAGGCTTATACTGCCGGCAGTGGCAGCCACCGAGGTTTGATGGGGCTTTGCCTTCCCCTGATCACCAGGTCATTCTGGCTCCTGAGGGCTCCTGGACTGTGAGAGGGGGTAGGCCGGGCTAAGGGATCCCCCCCTCCATGCACCAGGCCTCTAGTTAATAAATAATAGTACAAGAATAAATTGTGTTTCACAAACTCACAGCTGTAAACCTACTTTTGCCCCATCCTGTATAATGTCAGACTATTAAAGAAAAGCTTGTTCATTTATTCCTCAAATGGGTGATGGTGGGTATCAGATCCCTGCAGTATTTACATTATATACATTTAAAACACTAACTGGCCTGTGAATCACAGACTTTCAGTTTTACAAGATGGCTCAGCCCTGGCCAGTTTGGCTCGGTGGATAGAGCATCTGCCTGTGGACTCAAGGGTCCCAAGTTCAGTTCCCATCAAGGACATGTACCTTGGTTGCAGGCACATACCCAGTAGGGAGTGTGCAGGAGGCAGCTGATTGATGTCTCTCTCCCATTGATGTTTCTAACTCTCTATCCCTCTCCCTTCCTCTCTGTAAAAAATCAATTAAAAAAAAAAAAAAGATGGCTCAATGTTTGAGCATCAACCTATGAACCAGACATCATCATTCAATCCAGGTCAGGGCACATGCCTGAGTTGTGGGTTCGATCCCCAGTAGGTGTCTTGCAGGAGGCAGCCAATCAATGGTTCCATCATTGATGTTTCTCTCTCTCTCTCTGAAATCAATAAAAATATATTTTTGCAAAATTGATCCAACCTCTATTTGTCTTACTATGTCAATGTTTATTGAAAATAACATCGTTTGCTACTATTTAAGATAGAATGAAAAATTATAAATAAATATTAACTTAAAAAACCAAAACAGTCATTTATAAATAAAGTAGAGGCCCAGTACATGAAATTTATACACGGGTAGGGTCCTTCGTGGCTGCTGGCTGCCAGCCGGGTCCTCCCTTCCCCCCACATTGCTCCCTGGTGGTCAGCACACATCTAACTCCCAGTCAGTCAAACTCCTGCCCGAGGGGACAATTTGTATATTAGCCTTTTATTATATAGGACTTATTTGTAGGGAGGCAATAAATGTATCTAGTTAAAGACAAGAACTCTGTTAGTTATTAATTATATTCTTACAGGTAAATGAAAATAACAAACTTATTTTAAGGTCATCTATAAATCAAACTTACAACCAATCTGGATTGGTCTCCCTCTTTGTGAGCGTGGGTGAGACCTGTGATCTGTTTCTAATCAACAGAACATGGCAAAGGCGATGGGATTCTCATGATTGTTATTTAAGAATGTAGTGCAGGGTTCCCTCCACTCTTCTACTTTGAAGCAGCAAGCTGTCCTGTTAAAGGCAGCCTATGTTGAGAGGCCCACAGGGCAAAGAACTAAGACTGGTCCTTGGCAAAGAGTCAACAAGAAACTAATGCCCTCAGTCCTACAACTACAGGCATTACATTCTGCCAACAAAGGTATATAATTCCTCATCCGAGCCTCAGAAAGGACTGAAAATCCAGCCAACATCTTAACTGCAGCTTTGTAAGACCCTAAGCGAAGGACCCAGCTAAGTCATGCCGAGACTTCTGACACACGGAATCTACAAAATAATAAATGTGTGCTGTTTTCAGCGCCAAGTTTGTGCTAATTTGTTATGAGGCAATAGAAAACTAATATCGCACTTAACCCCTTGGGGAGACTCAGTTTCCTCAGTAAAAATCAGTTGAGCCATGGCTGGGTATCTCAGATGGTTAGAATGTCGTCCCAATACACCAAGATTGTGGGTTCAATCTCCGGTCAGGTAACAGACAAGAAACAACCAATGAATGCATAAATAAGTAGAACAATAATTAGATGTTTCTCTCTCTCTCTTCCTCTCTCTCCCCTCCTCCCTCCCTTGATACCTCCCTCTTTTTATAAAAATCAATAAATAAAAAATAAGAAAAAAAATCATTGAACAGGATGAACTCATGGTTCCCTCTATAGCTGAAATTCTATGACTCTAAATATCCTCCATCTCCAAACTGATTATATTACTTAAATTTTCTTTCTATAAATATTTAAATTTCAGCCCAGGTCTGTCCAAATTATTAGAAATTCTGATTTAGTAAAGATTAAAGAACACAAATATAAATGAGACATGTAATTGATACTATTACTAATTTCTTATACAAAGTAGAGATAATAATTTGTGAAACATATAAAGAAAAGGGTTCACATTCCTTAAGACTTTCTCCACTTATGGGACTATTTATTCAAAGCTCTCAAAGTGATTAGGTATATCAATAAACCACCCTAAGATTAAGACATCTTTGCTTTACTCGATGTTCAGATAAAAAATATTTTTGATGCTGAAATATTTCAAGAACTCAATTTGCTTGAGAGATAAGGATTCCTACAGGAATATAAGCTCCATGAGTTTTATTTACTGCTATATCATAAGTTAAAATAGTACCTACCATAAAGAATATGCTCAGTAAATATTTGTCAAATATGAAGGTTAATGATAATTATTATTCTCACCTGGAGCCCATCCGACAAAGAGATTGATAAGATGAAGCAGGCATATACACAATAGCAGAATTGTAACACAACATAAGAAAACTCAGGACTTCAAACCTTCGAAAAACAAAAAGGAGTGAAAGGATTATAAGCAACCACTTCTACTAGACACTGTGGTAAATGATTTCATTAGATGGTTAAAACAATGCCTTCACATTACTTCCAAGATTTCTCAACCAGATTACTATAGTCTCTTCATCAGTGTTCCCCATGTCCATTCCTGAATTTTCCCAACGATTCCCTTATCTTTATAGCTCTAATATAGCATTTATCCCACTGAATCATCATTCTCCGTCTTTTCTCTGTTTTACCCATTTGGTAATAACTTTAGACCCTAATATATTCATCTCTACCTCTAGTGTCCAACACAGTGTCTAACACATTGATACTATAATAAATATTTACTAAAGGGATAAAGAATGCTTTCTAATCTTTACAATGTCTAAGAAAGTGGCTCCTAAACCTGGAGCACATTATAGTTATTTAAGGACCTTTCGAAAAAATGTATTTCTGTATGTCAACTCAGATAACCAACAAGTCTCTGGGGCAGGATCCGAGGGAATTTGTACTTCTAAAAAGCTTCCCATTGCCAAAACCGGTTTGGCTCAGTGGATAGAGCATCAGTCTGCGGACTGAAAGGTCCCAGGTTCGATTCTGGTCAAGGGCATGTACCTTGGTTGCGGGCACATCCCCAGTAGGGGGTGTGCAAGAGGCAGCTGATCAATGTTTCTCTCCCATCGATGTTTCTAACTATCCCTCTCCCTTCCTCTCTGTAAAAATCAATAAAATATATATATATTTTTAAAAAAGCTTCCCATAGATGGTAAAATTCTTTGTACCATTTTTACAACATTTTTTCTAAGTCTGAAATTATTTCAAAATGAAAAGCTAAAAACTGAGCTGTAAGTCTGACTTGGAAGCAGTCAAATGTTCAGATTTTTTCTTCTTCACTATGTTGCTTAGTTTACTGAAGATTTATATTCTGAAATTTAAGATTTCTTTTCTCAAAGAAAAAAAAAAGATATTTCTACCAAGGAACCACCAGGCACAACTGTGGTTTAGGGTGGGGGGTGGAGAGGGAAGACACCATACTGAACACAGGAATATCAAGTGAAACAAACCTACTGGAAATCAAGACCTCAAGCTCTCCTTCCTCACTTGGCCACCAGAATGCAGCCAGCCCTCTATTTACAGACTAGACTTTTCTCTAGGAACCTGACCCTAAGAAAAAAGATTTAAAGATAGGAACTTAGGAAGTTCCCCAACTCAATAGCCCAGTGAGAAGTTGTGACGTTCATGGTCAACTAGCCCTATTAACGTGGTTAAAGCTTCTCAATTTTTATTCTCCTACTCTTAAATACATGGGAGAGAAAAGACATCTGAGGAATTCCACTAACAAATCATGAGACCAAAATAAAATGTAGAAACGAAGTACAATTTAAAGGAAACAGAATATACAAAGAGGAAAAAAAAAAAAACCCACCTCTGAATAAGGCAAATTATCATGAATATTCTCAAAAATATAAAAGAGGTTTCAGAAAACTCCAAACGCAACAATTAAACAAAATCATTATTTTAAAGACCATTCAGAAAGCAAGAAAGACTTTTAGATACACAAAATGTAACTGCAGAAATTAAAATCTAAAAAAAGGTGGGGAGGGCTGACAAATAAAGTGAAGGATATAATAAAGCAAAAGAAAAAAAGATATGGCCAACAAGAGAAAAAAAAACACTCCAGGACAATTATTACTGTCCAGTTTTACCATTACCGATTTTGTGCAGTGAATGTTTCCCTCTGAGGATGAAGATCACTGTAAACAACCCTGATGAGGTCATGCTGACACAATGCCCCTTCAGTCAAAGCCATGGATCCAATTGTGGAGGGCTGTAAAAAGAAGGAAAGTATGAGACTGTGTCTCCAAAATGAAGTAAAAATCTGTATCACATAAAGGTATTTGTTTCAAAAAGGGCAGTTTCAGACTATTCTCTTTCAAAACCCTTTCCATTTTTCAATGATATACATTCTATGGCTCTTTTTGAAAATTATATACATATATACGTATATATAGTTACACATACATATATAATGTATAAAAATTTAAAAAAGTTGCTGAAAAGACTAAAGGTTACAAATATGTGCATTTCAGTGTGTTTGTATCCTACAACATGAGCAGTGTTGGGGGCTGTACATTCATACTGTGAAGTTTATCTAACTTCAGGTAGGTAAGTACTCTCATTAACCCATTCTAGAATGGATAGCAAGATGTAGAATGCTATAATTATAAAATACAAATAACATGGAAGGCTATAATCAAATGTCTCTTTAATAGTGACATAATTGATTTCATGTTGCTATAGTTAGAACCATCCATTCATGAATAGTTCACCATCCTCCATTTCATGATGATTCACAGAACTTAATTAAAATTAAATTACTCAGAAATTTTCTATGCTCAACTGAGTCCTGGGCTAACTAGCAGGCATTCTATTTCCAACACAAAACGAAGTCCCAGAGGACATCCTTAAGGGGCAAAAAAAAGAGCTATGAGACAACAGGATACTGAGTGTTGACCAGAAAATGGAATATAGTTGTTAGACTACTGGTAAAGCTTCTTTAAATGCTTTCCTCACGACTTTATACACTAAAAGCCACCTGATGCCAGAAGCTTGATTCAGAACACATATCCTTAAAGAGGAGGCAGAAGGAATTCAGCTCAACAGGAGTCACCTAACCTACATAATAAGCACTGTTCTCACATTTTCCAACCAAATAAATATATGCAAAAATCAGAAGCGGAATGTTAGTGAACAGCTGGACTGCATCACCTAGAATCCTTTAAATGGAAATATAATCATTACAGTGGAAATATTCTTCTAAGTAGCCATTTTCCTAAAAAATAACCCACCCAAAAATAAATTAAAAAAATAAAACCCAATCAAATATAGATGATTTCTAATTACTATTGAAGACTTAAAATTTTTAAAGGATATGGTATATCAACCTTAATTGAAAAATAAAAATGATTTAAAGAATATTTTTAAAAACTCATAAAAACACTAATAAAAAAGATTTAAAATTATATTGGTGAAGAACACAAAAGAAACAAGAACTAAAGGAAAATTATCCATTAATTACTTTCTGTCTCTCTTGACAACAGCTCAACTTTATATCACAAACTAGAGGCCTGGTTTCATGCACTGGTGGAGTCCCTCGACCTAGCCTGCGGGGATCGGGCCGAAACCAGCTCTCCAGCATCCCCCAAGGAGTCCTGAATGGCGAGAGGGCAGTTCTCGGGTGATGCACCCTGGAATCAGGCTGCATCAGAACTGCCACTGCCAAGTCACCACAGCTGGGAGGCTCCTGCATTGAGCGTCTGCCCCTTGGTGGTCAGTGCGCATCATTGCTACCAGTCAGTCTCTTAGCCTTTATATGTATAGATAACAAACATCTACTTTTAATAAGTAAATCAATAAAGATGTGTTAGGAATATTTACCTCTGGTAAGAAGCTGACTTTTTAATCTTTACTCAGTATACTTTTAAATAATTCTACCTTTCCAGTCTTACTTACCTCATGATATATTGAAGGCTTAGATAAAGAAGGGATAGTAAAAGACAGAACTTTATTGTTTCCATCTTTATCAGCAATTTCCTAGTTAAAAAAAATATACAAAGATAATGAAATAATCACAGGACTACTAGAAATAATAATTACTTTCTTAATTTACCAAACATTTATCATTGGTAACCGAGGGAGAAGTTTAGAAATAGTAATATAAAAAAACTGTCCAGCCAGCATGGCTTTGTGGTTGAGTGGCCATCTATGAACCAAAAGATCATGGTTTGATTCCTGGTCAGGGCACATGCCCAGGTTGCAGGCTGGATCCCAATAGGGGGTGTGCAGGAAGCAGCCATCAATGATTCTCTCTCATCACTGATGTTTCTATCTCTCTCTTCCTCTCTGAAGTCAATAAAGATATATAAAATAAAAAAATATATAAATTAGTACCCTAATTTATCTTTGCTAAATTAGCAAATTTGTACACTTTGGTGGTTGAATTATCCTTTGAGAGATTTCAATGCAATACTACATAAATTCAACATAACAGCAAAAACATGAAGGAAGCAGGCACACCAATCAATTTTAGTATGCAATTTACACACAGGGCAGGGAGATTACAAGTTATTAGATCTTTAAGTATAACATTACATCTTTTGAGCCAAACAAATTAAATTAAAGGCCTTAGGCAAGAGCTCTGTACTTAATAAGAAAAACACACTACTCTAACACAGAATGAATCTTGACTAAAAGAAAGTTACATTTCTTTAGCAAGCAATAAGCTAATGACTTCAAATAAGCTACATATTAACCTAATTATTAGTCCAAGTAATTAAAAATAAGTTCATATTTAGGTCATTCTTACTGAACTGCAAGAAAATGCTTATGAATTTTAAAAGCATTTTATCTTTCACTGAAAAGGACAATGTATCCATCATTTTTTCATCCAGTCTTCTACAGGTATCAATCAAAACCTGCCTACAGGTAGCACGGGTGGCATGCTCTTCCTGCATCACTCCCTTTCTCTACTGCTTCATTTGTCTATGTTTCTTCTACACTTCATATTAGTATACATTACAGGCATAATCATAGAGAAGACTGACCTTATTAAACCTGGGAAGGTGGTCAGAGAGAGACTAAGTGGTTAAACAACATAAAAGGAAGAAACAACTATAAAAATAACTGCCGTCACCAAAACACAAACCCGGAAGAACATTCCTATGGGGCTCATTTCTGAGTTTTATGTCATAGGGTAATACCCATTGTATGTGAACAATGGTCCTACCTATAACTTTGGCAGGAAAAAGGGTTTAAAAGTTCCATAGAGAGCCAGGCTGGCATGGCTGTGTTTGACTACGATCTATGAACTGGGAGGTAGCAGTTCAATTCCTGGCCTGGGTAATGGGCTTGGTCCCCAGTGGGGGGCCATGTGGGAGGCAACTGGGGGACCACGTGGGAGGCATATGATGGGTGATTTTCTCTAATCAATGTTTCTGTTTCTCTCTCCCTCTCCCTTCCTCTCTGAAATCAATAAAATATATATATTTTAAAAATTCCTTAGAGAAATCATTTATCTACTTTGTAGTCAAACTAGTTACCACTACATCTGGGCCACTGTGCCTCAGACAGAAAGTTTATGCTAGCTAAGATGAACAGACACGATTTAAGTTAGGCATTATTTAATAATATATTTTAATGTAATTAAAAATATATTATTAAATATGTTTTTAATTTTTATTCCTAAATTTTAAATTAAGCCAAATACTTTTGACCTACATTTGTATTTGTGAAGAAGTGTGTTCTGAAATCTGTTTAAGCTGAGAGCAATATAAAACTTCTCTCCAAGCTATCTGAAATGAGCGAAGTGCTAGAGGGAAAAAAAAAGAGAAATCCTATATAATAAACAGGTGATATGCAAATTGACCATTGCTCTAACACACAAAATGGATGCCAGGGGAGGGCAGTTGGGAGGGACCAGGCCTGTAGGGGAGGACAGTTGGGGGTGACCAGGCCAGCAAGGAAGGAATTGGGAGGAACCAGGCCTGCAGGGGAGGGCAGTTAGGGGCAACCAGGCCTGCAGGGGAGAGCAGTTGGGAGTGAGCAAGCATGCAGGGAAGGGAAATTGGGGGGGAGGGACTAGGCCAGCAAGGGAGGGCAGTTAGGGGCAATCGGGCCAGCAAAAGAGCAGTTAGGCATCAGTTAGGCTGGCAGGGGAGTAGTCAGGGGTGATCAGACTGGCAAGCAGAAGCAGTTAGAGGCAATCAGATAGGCGAGTAGTTGGGAGCCAACAGTCCTGGATTGTGAGAGGTATCCCAGATTGGAGAAGATGCAGGCTGAGCTGAGGGGCACACACCCACCATGCACAAATTTCATGTACCGGGCCTCTAGAAAGTATATAAAGGAAAACCAATGTGGTAAGAAAAAAACAGAACCATAGAAGAGAGCACAGATATCAACAGAATTAAAAGACAGAAGCCTGAGGTTGTATTTCTGCCTAGAACTCTGCACTATTTTTGAGATGCCAAAAGTTAATTAAATCACAGCATCAACTATTGTCAAGAACTTGTCGAGCATTCTGATATGCAGGCCCTAGCCGGTTTGGCTCAGTGGATAGAGCGTCAGCCTGTGGACTGAAGGGTCCCAGATTTGATTCCGGTCAAGGGCAGGTACCTTGGTTGTGGGCACATCCCCAATAGGGGGTGTGCAGGAAACAGCTGATCCATGTTTCTCTCTCATCAATGTTTCTAACTATTTATCATCTCTCTCTCTTCCTCTCTATAAAAAAAATCAGTAAAATATATAAATTTTTAAAAACTATTCTGATATACAAAATATTTGTCTCATTTGTCCCACTACTAAATTTTGTTACACTAACCAAATTAATAAAAATAACACCATAATGCTAAACCTAATCTAATACACCAAATTCAATTATTAAATCACTAAATAAACACTTACTAAGTACTTGTACAAAACACCGGAGACACAATGATATAAGAAACAAATTTCCTTTTTTAAAAAACAACTATCAGGCAAATCAGCAACAGAGAATTTTATACCAAGACCAGCTTTTCATTTTAAAAACTCATCTTCAATTATGATTCAGCTAATAATCATAATTAAACAGTAGGCACCTTGCTGGATTTTTCTAATTGTTTTTAATCCTATAATTTTCTATTTGTTTTACAGATGAGGCAACTGGTATCAAAATATTAAGTAACTTGCCCATGTTTAAAATAGCCAGTAAGTGGCAGGGCCTGGTTTTAAACAAAATTTAAGTGACTTCAAAGGCCATGCAGCACCATCCCTCAGATGTATGTTCTAGTGATGCAAATGTTTTCAATAACTTTTGAACGAGTAATACTTAGAGCAGCAAGCACTGGTTCAGAACATCATTTATTGTGAGGTGCAATGAACTGGTGTTTCCTTTTCTCCACATCCTCACCAACACTTGTTTGTTGATTTTTTGATGATAGACAGGTGTGAGGTGATATCTCATTGTCATTTTAATTTGCATTTCTCTAATTAGTGACATGAGCATATTTTCATCTCTCCTCTCTCTCTCTCGGCCATTTGTATGTTCTCTTTGAAGAAATGTCTACTCAGGTCTTCTGCCCATTTTTTTAATTGGATTATTTTTGTTGGGTTGTATGAGTACTTTATATATTTTGGATATTAACCCCTTATCACATGTATCATTGGCAAATATGTTCTCCCATACAGTGGGTTCCCTTTTCATTTTGATGGTGAGTTTTTTTGCTGTGCAGAAGCTTTATTTTGATGTAGTCTTATCTGCTTATTTTCTTAGTTTCCTTTGCCCTAGGAGATATATTGGCAAAAATTCTAATACTGCCTGTTTTCTCCTAAGATTTTTATGGTTTCATGCCTTACAGTTAAGTCTTTTATCCATTTTGAGTTTATTCTTGTGTCTGGTGGATGTTGGTGGTCTAGTTTCATCTTTTTGCATGTGTCTCTCCAGTTCTCCCAACACCATTTCTTGAAGAGACTGTCTTTACTCCTTTGCATGATCTTGCCTCCTTGGTCAAATACTGACCATAATGGTGTGGGTCAATTTCTGGGATCTCTGTTATAATCCATTGGTCTATATGCCTATTTTTCTGCTAGTACCAAGTTGTTTTGCTGATAATGACTTTGTAGCATAGTTTGATATCCAACTTTGTTCTTCTCAAGATTATGCAGCTATTTGGGGTCTTTTATGGTTCCATATAAATTTTTGGAGTATTTTTTTTCTACTTATGTGAAGTATGCCATTGGTATTTAATAGAGATTGTGTTGAATTTATAGATTACTTTGGGTAGTATAGACATTTTTATGATATTAATTCTTCCAATCCATGAACATGGTATACATTTCCATTCGTTTGTATCTTCCTCTATCTGTTTTCTAATGTCCTATAGTTTTCCTAATCCAGGTCTTTACCTCCTTGGTTAAGTTTATTCCTAGGTATCTTTTTTTAAAAAAATATATATATTTTATTGATTTCAGAAAGGAAGGGAAGGGAGAGGGAGAGAGAGACACAAACATCAATGATGAGAGAATCATTGATCAGCTGCCTCCTGCACGCCCCACACTGGAGACTGAGACTGCAACCCAGGCATATGCCCTAACTGGGAATCAAACCAGTGACCTTTGCTTTCTGGGTCGAAGCTCAACAGCTGAGCCACACCCAGCTGAGCTATTCTTAGGAATCTTATTGTTGTTGTTGTTGCAATGGTAAATGGGATTTTTTTTTTAAGTTTTTCTTATGCTCAATTTGATTAATTCAAATTTTTCAATAGACATTTCAATTTTTCTTAATATGCTTTAAGTATAATTTCAGAGGACATCAAAAAATACTTAAAATTTCCCAAACTATCACTTTCAACTTACCAAATTATAAATTCCTAACAGAAGTGCTTCAATGCAACCATTACTCTGTCTGTCTCGGCTAACTGTAAGCCGTAAATAAACCCACATCAATTCTGGCAAGAACTGCAGCGTGAACCTCTTAAGTCGAACTTCAGAGCTACGATAGAGCTCAAACAGCTGGTGGCAGACAGGTTCTAGAAGCTAAAAGTAAAATAAAGTACATTAGTTATTTCCATTATTTTGGATATAACTGGATTTTTTTTTAAGGCACATATACTTATATTTCTAAACTAAATTCTCAACATAATTCTTGTATATTTTGAATCAGTGCAACCAAAATCTTATTCTCTATATAAAGAGATTACATATTAAACTGACCAATATACTATGAGAAGTACTACGTGGCCATATAATGTCAACATGACTTTTAATACACTATACTACTTAATTTAGTTCTTTAATCAATGTACCAACTTATATTTAACAAGTTTCCTTTTCTGTTCTTAACAACCCTTAGTATCCTCCATTTTAAAAGTTTCTATTGAAAGAAAATAATCTCAAATGATCTTGTTGAAAGTTAAATATCAATTTAAGAATATTATTTAAATAAATTATATATCACTCAGTAGAGAAAGGGATTTTGCAATATGTAATATATGGACATCCAAAATGCTAATATTTTAAATTAATGCTAGCTAATAAGAAGCTGATAAATTCTACTAATTATATTTATTTGAAATACTTTGAAAAGGAGAAAATTCTACAGAAATAGTTTTTCCAATGTTTAATTGGATAATTCTTCATAAGATATTACACGATATGACTTACAAGGAACTTCAGGATCTTGAAAACTGAAGAAAATGATAGGTTTAAATAAATCTTTCCCTTTCCCCTAAGCATGCACTGCCGATTTAGAATGTTTTCTTTGGAATAATTGCAGACTAAATAAAATAATGGTTTTTAAATGTAGACAAACACTGATAGGAAACTATAATGTTTAAAATGTAACACTAGTTTAATCAAACATTCTAAAATAAAGCCACTTTTTTTCACAACGTAAATTAAAAGTCAACTTATCTTATTGTACATATAACATATTTAGATGAGTTAAACTTAGCTCTTAAAGAACAACTAAAGCTAAAAAAATTTATACATACACATCCTAGTTTAGTAACTACTAACTCCTTTATCTGAAATCACTATCACTGTATTCAAACTCTTAAAAAACATTCCAACTTTCTCCTTATACTGAAGTCTACATCAAACAATTTGCTAAGGACACAGAGTTTAGTGGTTTAGGAAGATACTAGAATTAAGGTCTTCCAACACCTGGTTGATGTTCCCATTATACCACATTTTTTATATTACAGTAAAGATGGAGTAGAAGGTGAGAGTTGTTTAATTACAAATCGTATATTCCACATAGTGCCAATAAGAAATACTTTTGAAAATAGTCAATTGCTGGCATCTTTTTAAAATGCTGACAATAATATTCAGGTCTTTGGGGAAATGAAAGATTGTTGCGCTTATAAATTTATTACACACACACATACACACACACACACACACACACACACACACACAGCTTTTATTTTTATAAGTTTATTTGAACCAAACTGATGACATATGCTGGGAAGCAAGATCTTAAATACTCCCTAAATATATATATCTTTTAAATCTACTTTCTTCTTTAATAAGAGATCCTAAAATTACCTTCTCTAACTTTTTTTTTATCTTCTCTAAATGTTTTTGTCCACGGAACAATATTATGATTTGTTTATTTTAGAAAGATCTTAACTTCCTTCCTCAGTAGAAAAAACTACATGTAGGAGACTATACTTTAATAATTAAGCATTACAAAGAAATACAGACTGAGAAAAATTATTATTCTGCCTTTTTTTAAAAGTTAGAGGAATTGTGGCTGGAAATCCAGTAACTTTTAATCAGATACCACTGCAAAATAATACTGTTAAAAACCTGCCAGACCTGGAAGACCTAGAATTAAAGATCTGTTAAAAATCTCTAATTCCAAGTATATGTATTAGGCCACTGTTCTCAGGTTCTCAATAGTATACATGACTCTGACCTCCCCTAAATGAAACTGCCACCCACAGCAAAAGGTGTTAAAAGTCATTTTCCTCTGGTTAAAAAAAAAATAAAGCTTAAGAATAACTGACGCATTCCACAAATTTAGAAAACCGTTTGATAAAATAATTACTAAGAGACATGCTCTCTGATGAACACACTGAGACAATCTGGCTGGAATAATGGACACCGAAGCCCAATTTAGGTTAAAGAGAATGTGAGGTGGGGAAAGAAGTCAAATAGAAAGAAGTTATAGATAAGCAATACTTTATAAGGTTCATCTGTGAAAAGAAACAACAAAATGGGGTAGATAATAAAAAAGCAAAGCTAATAAGGCTTTTAAAAAATAGAATATGGCTCTTTGCCATACTCCATTCATCAGGAAAGGGCGGGGGAGGGGAGAATCAATCATGGAGGAAAGAGGAGATAATTGAAGGAGCAATCTTTGAGATGGCTAGGGAAGATGGGATCCAGGCCTAAGTGAAAGAGATGGCCTTTGATACCCTAGGACACTTCATCTACTGAGCAGCAGAACAGGCAGGAGAGGATGTTTAGAGATGGTATATCTGAATGGGAAAATACGAGAGCTCCCAACTACTTTCTTATTCTTTTTTAATGACACAAAAAGCAAGCTGAAAATAAGGAGAAAGGAGGGTAAGAATATGAGAAAAGAAGTGTAAAATGGACAGTTAAACAGTGTACCAAAGAAGTAAGACTGTAAGAGATTTTTAGTTTTGCATTTAAAGTGCAGAAAGTTGGAGGTCTTCTTGAAGTGGAGGAACCGCTAGAGTGACTAAGGTATCTGGAAGGAGGGAAATGAGAAAAGGAAAGCAATACGTTGGTGTAGAGATTCATGTTCTATACATTAATGATCCCACAGAGCCTAACGTTCTGTTTTTCTTAAGTATGAACACATAGTTAGAACCTTATGACCTGACAGGAGAAAAGAATGGACAGACCTGCTCTGTCAACTGGCTGATGATGCTGACTGCTGGACCTTGACCTTGAATCTCTAAAAGTTCTAATTTTTCATTTCTAGCCATGACAAGGTCTGACACATTAACTGTTTTAAATATTACAATATAAAATAATATAAATAACTTTTTAAAATGTCATAGCTTCCACATATAACTGAATCAAGGAAACTGATACTGTTTTTTTTAATCCTCAACCGAGGATATGATTTTATCGATTTTGTTTTAAAGAGAGAGAAGGAGAGGGAGGGAAAGAGGGAGAGAGAAAGAGAGAGAGAAAGAGAGAGAGAAACACTGACCAGTTACCTCCCATTTGAGCCCCTACCAGAAATCAAACCCAAATCCTAAGCAAGTGACCAGGAACCAAGCCCACACCTATTTGGTATTAGAGACAGTGCTCTAACCAGGGAATGTGAGTCCAAATAAAAATGACAGCATTTTAGAATCTCATTTTGTATTTCACTCTTCTTCTGATTAATATTTATTAAGTGCTCATTATGTAGATGATAAAATACTAGTCTATGAAGTAACAAAATGTAGAATATATGACTACTGCCCATGAAGAGCTTACAATCTAAAAAGAAAGCATAAAACAAATTTTAATAAGCAAAGTTTAAATGTTAAGACAGTGCAAAACAGAGGGAGGGGAATACACACATTCATTATTCAAACAGAATTCTGAAAACACCTGACCAAGGATATGCATATATATACATTACCACATGTGAAGTTATAAAACATTCATAAATACACAGCAAGAGAAAAAGAAGCAAATGAATCCTGTAATTGCTGCTACACGAGGTAACAGATGCAAGTCTAACGGAGAACCAATCCAAGTTCAGGAGATAGGAAAGAAAGAGGTCAATAAGCAAGCTTTTAGTGATTGGACAAAAATGGAGATGCACTTTCAGTTAGGCTGCTGGTTAGGAGATGATTACCTGAACTTCTTCAAACTCACTCCAGTACACAGCAGAGGCTCTCGGGGAGGCTGTATCTGGGAAGATAAGAAGCTACTTTCCTGTGTGCTCCTTTCATTTTCACTTTAAAGCATACATGAGTCCAGTGGTGATAAAACCGTATGTCATAACTACTGTGTTAATGAAAAGATAATGTGTGTATTTTCCATAAATTAACCAACAGATTCGATAGCTGGATTTTTTTCCTTCGATGACTAACTGAATAAAAGAAAACTTTCAATTTTAAGTTTATTAATCCTGACTAGGCTAAAATATGCTTTCTCTGGTAGTTTTCAGGTTAAATTACTAGCAGTATCATTTTATGTTACCAGTCTAAGGTCATTGATTAGGGTGATTATACATAGTTCTATATTGCCAATAAAATAACTGCGCAGAATACTTAAAATAAAATAAATCAATCTCAATCGGTGTATGGTTAAAATTTGGCTTCCAGAAAAGGAAACATTCCAGAAAAGTAAAGATTCTAATTAAACAAATAATCTACTAAAACGATGGTCACTCAGATGAAGAATCAAAATATACTGTCCTCAGCAGGAACCAATTTGACCAAAACATTTAAAAATATGGAGAGAGAGCATGAGGAAAGCTAAAGCAACTATCAGAATGAAAAATAGCAGAAAACATTTTCCAGTCCCTTAAGAAGAATTAAAAAAAAAAAAAAAAATAGGGAAAACTATAAAACTTAAATACATGTGCTTTAGTATACATATCTCATTTTATTATGTTGAAATTATTTTTCTTATAAACTCTCCTACCTCATTATTTGAATCTTGAATAACTTTGTAGAGGGCTGGTACCAATGTTTTTTTCCGGTGTAAAGTTGCTGCATAATTGGTGATCTGAGTGTCAGGTAATGCCTAAAAAAAATAATAATAAAGGAAAACAAAAGTGAACTTAATATTTGGCAAGTCAGAAACTTTATTTAAAAGGAGTTCCTCTTGAAAATATTGATGAGTTAATTAAGAAAAAAAATTAATCCCTGGACAGTTTGGTTCAATGGATAAAGCATCGGCCTGGGGACTGAAGGGTTCTGGGTTCAATTCTGGACAAGGGCACATGCCCAGATTGTGGGCTCAATCCGCAATGGGGGGGAAGGGAGAGGCAGCCAATACATGATTTTCTCTATGTTTCTCTCCCTTCCTCTCTGAAATCAATAAAAATATGTATTTTTTAAAATTAATACAAGACATAACCATTAATGTTAATTAAAACAAATAGTTATAGTATATAGGGTGAGGCAAAAGAAGGTTTACAGTTGTGAGTACTCTAAACACAGTTTATTCTTGTATTATTATTAATTAATTATTGTATTATTTGTTTTCATTACAACTGTAAAACTATTTCTGCCCCACCCTGGATAATTCTAACCATTAAACCATAAAAGTGATTAGAAATCACATATTATAATCAAGATTTGCTGAAATGGATCATCTTAAACTAATCTAGTCTAAAAAAGTAGTTAAGGATATATTTTAATGTTTTTATTAATTGTTTAGAGAGAAAGGGAGGGAGGGAAGTAGAGAATTAAAAACATCTTTTTGGCTTCCTCCTGCACGCCTCTTACTGGAGATCGAGCTGGCAACCTAGACATGTGCCATGACTGGGAATCGAACCAGTGATCTCTTGGTTCCCGAGTCACACCAGCCAGGCAGTTTAGATATTATTTAATTATTCATTTTATGTTTATAAAACACTTATTTCCATAATGTTAGTTATTATAGTTTTCACTCAAATCAATGAATGATTTTAAATTACAGAAAATAAAATGTAAGGCAAAAATCCTATTTCTATGCCTTATTAAAAATTGGAGGTTTCCCCTCTTTGAGTGGAATACTTTAAAATTTATATATCCCCTCATCAATTCTAACAAACTATTTTCATTTTTATATATTATCTTCTAGCCATTATTCACGTCAGTGCCTTTTTAGAGAGATGCAATTACAGAAATGTTATTTCAAATTTTGCTATATCCACTTCATATCATATTTCAGTTTCTCCAAAGAACACATTTTTACTGTTTGAATTACTGACATATAGAATCATATGACACATTCTTATCCCTAATTCAATTTACCTTGAATTCTGATAACCATTCTTCCACAACACCACGTTCAGATCCCAGCATCTTCTTCTATCTTCTGTTACTCTTATCTCTGAAAGAAAAAAAGCTCTGAATTGAGGATAGCATTACTGCTTACAGAAACTACCAAAAGTAAATAATGAATGCTTTTCACCAGTATATATTTTAAATAAGAAGTCTTAGTTTTAGAAAAGAACTCAATTAAACTAAAAATTTTTAAAGAAGTTTTTATTTCTCTTAAATATATTTTTATTGCTTTCAGAGAAGACAGGAAAGGAAGAGATAGAAACATCAACGAAATAGAGAATTATTGATTGGGTGCCTCCTGCAACACCCCCTACTGGGTGGGGATCGAGCCTGAAACCCAGGAATTGAACTGTGACCACCTGGTTCATAAGTCAATGCTCAACCTTTGAGCTACACCAGCCAGGCTGTCTTTTTAAAGATTAAGTAAGTTAACACATCAGTGAGCAAGACTAACTATGATAACTGCTCTTAAGGGCTTCTGGGGACGGAATTTATTAGATAAACAAAGCCATACAAGTATTAGGACAACATATGAGATAGTAAAAAATGAGTTTTGCTATAGCAAATTTTCAAGCTATTTAGATTAAATCGGAAACTTAAGCACTTAAAATGTGCTGTTATTGTAAATACCAATTTCCCTAAGGAAAAATCTAGAGCTATACCATCCAGTACAGTAGCCACTAGCTACAAGTGCCTAATCCTAGCTAATAAAAGAGTAATATGCAAATAAATCATCACTCTGCTATGCCCACCAGCCAATCAGGAGTGGGTATGCAAATTAAACCTAACCAAATGGCTGTGGCCACAGAGCAAGCAAGAGGCTTGGCTCTGCTCCAGGCTACAAAGTTTCAATTGTAGAAGATAAATAAATCTCAGATACCAGGCCTCCATTTGGGTCACTGAGGGGCATGGCCAGCCTGCAAACCACCACAGGCCCCTCACCCAGGCTACCCCATGCCCCAAGGGAACCCCAAACCTCATCCAAGACACCCTTCAGGGCAAACCAGCTGGCCCCCACCCATGCACCAGGGCTCTATCCTATCTAATAAAAGAGTAATATGCAGATTGACCATCACTCCAACACACAAGATGACTGCCCCCATGTGGTCAAAGATCCTGCCCCCATGTGGACACAAGATGGCCACCACAAGATGGCCAGCAGGGGAGGGCAGTTGGCAGGGACCAGGCCTGTAGGGAGGGGAGTTGTGGACAATCAGGCCAGCAGGAGAGGGCAGTTGGGAGCAACCAGGCCAGCAGGGGAGGGCAGTTGGGGGCAATCAAGCCTGCAGGGGAGGGCAGTTAGGGGTGACTAGGCCTTCAGAGGAGGGAAGTTGAGGGTGACCAGGCCTGCAGGGAAAGGTAGTTGGGGGGTGGGGGAGGGGAGAAACCCAGGACTGTAGGGGAGGGCAGTTAGGGAGGACCAGGCCTGCAGAGGAGGGCAGTTAGGGGTGACCAGGCCTGCAGGGGAGGGCAGTTAGGGGCAAACAGGCTAGCAGGGGAGCAGTTAGGCATCAATCAGGCTAGCAGGGGAGTGGTTAGGGGCAATCAGGAAGGCAGGCAGGAGAGCAGTTGGAAGCCAGCAGTCCTGAATTGTGAGCACCACTGCCCATTTAGGCCTAGCCACCTAGGTAAAATTGTCTAATAAATAGAAGATATCCACCAAGGATTACCAAAAAGTCTAATAGGTCTAACTGTATGGGAAATTCAATCTTTATCTTTTAAAAAGTTAAATTCCATAATTTTTACCTCTGTTCTAAGATCAGTTTTCTAAAGGAGGAGGTGGCACAGGAATGCAGCAGATTTCAAGTGTGGAATTCATTTGTTGAGACTTAAATATTTTCCAACTCTATAAAAAAATGAAAATAGAAAACTGTAAAATATTGAGACATATTCTCAAGAATGTAATACAAAAAAGTAAGAATTTTTTTGTAAGACAGTTATAATATAGTTTATCTAATTTAAAAAATAATTAAGAGACTCAAAAATTTTTATAATAAGTAACATATACTTATGTACCAAACCTAATTAAAAAAAAAAATTAGAAAGGAAGTTCGAGTTTTAGTTTCAAATATTCATTCATTATCAGCAAGACCTTGAGTAGGTTATTTAAATTTTCTGAAGCTGGAGTCTCACTTGAATAATCTATAAAATTAAGATTTCCATATAATAATTTTATTAATCTAATAGTACAGTGATATCATACACACATATACACACCATGCAAACAACCATTAACATTTTATTATGAAGTATAAAACCACACTTAAATAATAAGCATCAATGACTCTAAAACCATTTTTGAATGAATTTCACAGAGCTGAAAATTTTATCATTTTAAAAAAGAACATAGAATATGCTATTACTTGAATTTTTGTCACAAAAATAAGTTAAAGGTTTCTGATAGGAGAAAATCATTTTCAAATTGCTAAAGTTATACTTTTCTCAGAAATTGATGAATCTTTTCATATAGTTGCTTATCACATTATGTTCTATCTCTATGATTCAAAACTGTATTACCATTTTAAATCTAAAACGTCAAAAGAAAATTAACATTTTGAGGAGAATCCAAGATGGCGGCATAGGTAAACACCTACACTGCTGCCTCGCACAACAATTTCAAAACTACAACTAAAAGACAGAACGGACATCATCCAGAACCACAGGGAAGCTGGCTGAGCGGAAGTTCTACAGCTAGAGGGAAGGAGAGGGGCTCACAGAGACCCAGAGGAGCTGCAAAAAGCTGAGGTACGGAGACGCGCGCTGAGAGAGAGGGTGCCGGAGTGCCTGGCTGGCTTTCTCTGGCGGGAGGGAGACGGAGACTCCCAACGGCATTGAACCCCTTCTCTTACGACACTAACCCTCAGATCCAGCCGAGACTCATACGGGGGGAGTTTGGACTGTGAAAAGGGAGAGGTGCACGGAAATTTAGGGGAGCCGCAAAAGATCAGAGGTCTGATGGCGCGCACGGCACTGCGCAGGGGACAGATTGCTGATTGTGCCGCTGGCTTTCGCGAGTGGGCGGGAGACAGACCCTCCCAACTGCGCCACTTCTGACTCCACTAAACCCCTGTTTTGGGCGAAACCCTGGGGACCTAGACTCGTGTGGTCCTGGTGCGCAGGGGAGCCGGAAAGGCAGCGGTTAGAGGCGCTGCGGGTGCACGCGCACAAGGACCGCTCCAGCCATTACCCAGTCACGTGAGACTCAGGCCGTGGAGGGCGGGGCCGCCTGGAAGGCAAGGCGGTCCCTTAAGCCCTGAGACTCCACCCTCCCAAGCTCAACAGAGAGGCTTCTTCGGTTTTGCAAGTCTCCTATCATAAGGCTGAATCTAACAGAATTTCTCCCGGCACAGTGAAAATGCCGAGACAAAGGAAGGGACTACAAACAAAAGAAATGGAGGGAAAAAAAAGTCTGGATATAGAGTTGAAAACTACGCTTATAAGGTTTTTCAAGAATATGCTAGAAAAGTTGGATAAAATTAGCGAGAGCCAAGAGGAGATGAAAAAGGACCAACTAGAGACACTGACTGAAATAAAAAATATTATACAGAGTCCTAACAGCAGACTAGAGGAAGGCAAGAATCAAGTAAAAAAATTTTAAATATAAAGAAGCAGAAAACATTCAACTGGAAAAGCAAGAAGAGAAAAGAATCCAAAAATGTCTAGATAATGTAAGGAGCCTCTGGGACAGCTTCAAGCGTACCAACATCAGAATTGTGGGGGTGCCAGAAGAAGAGAGAGAGCAAGATACTGAAAACTTACTTAAAGAAATAATGACTGAAAACTTCCCACACCTGGTAAAAGAAATAGACTTACAAGTCCAGGAAGCACACAGAACCCCATATAAAAGCAATCCAAAGAGGACTACACCAAGACACATAATTAAAATGCCAAGAGCAAAAGACAAAGAGAGAATATTAAAAGCAGCAAGAGAAAAACAGTTCATTACCTACAAGGGAGCACCCATACGACTGTCAGCTGATTTCTCAACAGAAACGATGCAGGCCAGACGGGAGTGGCAAGAAATATTCAACGTGATGAAAAGCAAGAACCTACAACCAAGAATAATCTATCCAGCAAAGCTATCATTCAGAATTGAAGGGCAGATAAAGACCTTCACAGAGAAGAAAAAGCTAAACGAGTTCATCAACTCCAAACCAGTATTATATGAAATGCTGAAAGGTGCTCTTTTAGAAGAGGAAGAAGAAAAAGGTAAAAGCCAAAAAACTATGAACAACAAATACATATCTATCAACAAGTGAATCTAAAATTTAAGTGAATTAAAAATTTGATCAACAAAATAAACTGGTGAATATAATAGAATCAGGAGCACAGAAAGGGAGTGAACTGATAATTGTCAGGGGAAAAGGGGTGAGGGGTGTACAGGGAGAGACTGGACAAAAATCATACACCTATGGATGAGGTCAATGGGAGGGAGGTAAGGGCAGAGGGAAGGGTGGGAGCTGGGTGGAGGGGTGCTATGGAGGGGAAAAAAGAGAAACAAATGTAATAATCTGAATAATAAAGATTTAAAAAAAAGAAAACATTTTAAAATATCTGAACAATATGCTATTTTAAATACAAAAAACACATCAATAAATAGCTCTTAAAATTTAATTACATCATTATAATTCAATGTTTTTCAAACTAAGATATGTCAAGACTTCTCTCCTCCAACCACCGCAGCTGACTTTATCTCGTCTATGAGATTTTTACTTCAGAGGACGTTCAGCAATGAGGGACGGTCTTGAAAAGAACTAAGAATATCTCTGGAAAGATACACAAGAAACCTGTAACTAGTGTCGCTTTGGGAAGGGGCACTCCATGTCAAGGAGACTCAATTTTTCAGTATCCTGGGAATTATGAGCCCCAGCCATGGCCAGACTTTGCAGCAGTGCAGCAGATCGGGGCCTTTGCAGAGATGGGTCTCTGACAATCTTTCAGGGCTAAGGATATAGATACTAACTAGGCTCGCAAATAAAAATAAAAATTTTTAAAAAAGCAAGAAAATCCAACATGGCAAATGACAGGAAAACTGAGATTTATTAAACTTTAACACAGCTCAATCCCTGCCGAAATCGGTGTGGCTCAGTGGATAGAGCAGCAGCCTTTGGACTGAAAGGTCCCAGGTTCGATTCCAGTCAAGGGCATGTATCCTGATTGTGGGCACATTCCCAGTGGGGGGGCGTGCAGGAGGCAACTGATCGATGTCTCTCTCTCATCGATGTTTCTGACTTTCTATCCCTCTCCCTTCCTCTCTGTAAAAAAATCAATAAAATATATTTAAAAAATAAAAATAAAAAACACAGCTCAATCCCTGATTAATTGGAGGTAGTAATTAGCCCCTTCACCCATTTGAGCCACAGAAAGAAATGGGAACCCTATCTGGAAGGTAACGTCTCTGAATCTTTCATACAAAAAGTCTGGCACACAATAAAAGAATGACTAAATATCTGTAGTGACAAAAATATATCAAAAATTAAGAGAAAATAAGACAAAAACAGCATACACATTCCTCTGAAGTGCACATGAGCTATTTTCCAGGATAGACAATATGTAGGCTACAAATCAACACTCAACAGATTTAAAAAGATAGGTATTATTCAGAGTATCTTCTGTAGGCTACAAATCAACACTCAACAGATTTAAGAAGATAGGTATTATTCAGAGTATCTTCCATGATGACAATGGGATAAAGATAGAAATCAAAAGAAAGAAAACTGGGAAAATTCACAAGGTTGTGGAAATTAAACACACAAGGGAAATGAGAAAATACTTAGAGACAAACAATAATAAAAACACAATGCTCCAAACCTATGAGATGCTGTGAAAGTGGTGTTAAGGGGGAAATGTATAGCTATAAATGCTTACATTAAAAAACAAGAAATCAACAATATAACTTTACAACTTAAGGAAATAGAAAAAGAATAAACTATACCCAGGGCTAGCAGAAGGATGAAAATAATAAAGATCAGAACAGAGATAAATGAAATAGAGAACAGAAAACAATAGAAAAAAATTTAAAACCCAAAACTGGTTCTTTAAGAAAACACAAATTCCTAAAATCAGAAATGAAAGAGGAGACATTACTACTGATTCTACATAAATAGAAAGGGTTACAAAAAGAGTACTGTGAACAATTGTACACCAAAAATTGGATAATCAAATTCCTAGAAACACAAAACTTACCAAGATTAAATCAGGAAAAAATAGAAAATCTACACCCCAATAAAATCAATGAAATAAAATAGCTCAGCTGGTATGGCTCAGTGGGTGAGCATCATTCCATGAACCAGGAGGACATGATTCAATTCCCGGTCAGGGCAAATGCCTGGGTTTCAAGCTCAATCCCCCTCAATAGGGGCAATTCAGGAAGCAGCCTATTGACAATGTTTTTCTCTCATCGATGTTTCTATCTCTCTATCCCTCTCCTTTACTCTCTCTCTAAAAATCATTAAAAACATATTTTTTTTAAATACTCAATTTTTTTAATCGATGGTTCATTAGATTAGATGTGCTTTTCTTTAACTTTTTCTTTAAAATGTCTAAACAAGGAAATCTTACTAAAAGAGAACTCAGCCAGGTGGATGAATCCATGCAATGATTGCTGCAGAGTGGACTAAGGCAAAAAGAAGTGGCTTTTCCAGAGAAGAATCCAGAATGGGGGACAACAGAAAGGGGGCTCAGGAAGCATGGGTGGGTTCAGAAATGAAAGAGGGGACATTACTCTTTCAATAAATTTGATTCTAACATTTCTTGGAGTTCAGTGTTTTACAAATAGACCAAAATAACTCTTTTGTAACTGATGCTTTGCCATTCAATAAATTGGTGCCATTTCCATATTGTATGACTCCTTTTCTGGCAGTTATATTTCAAACCTAGAAAGAACTATCCAATATAATAAAAGCCTAATATGCAAATTGTCCACTCAACCGGGAGTTCGACTGCTCGCTATGAGGTGCGCTGACCACCAGGGGTGGCATGGAATATGGTGGGCGTCGGCGACGCGGCGCTGGCAGAAAGTGGCAATGGAGGTGCTGCCAGCCCCGATGGGCCCTGATGAGTGGGACGCAGTGGGATGGTGGAGCGGATGACCGGGTGGCACCAGGCCAAGGTGGGTCCGAGCAGGGCCCAGTCACCCTGCAGACTGCGACCAACTGTGGCGGTGGGGGCAGGGCCGCCATCCGGCTCCCAGGCACTGAGGAAGTCAGGCAGGGACCTGATGACTCAGGTGGAGGGGGGTGTGCAGGGGCTGGGGGCCCAGGTGCTGCCCAGGGCCCAGAGGTCAGCTGGGACCTGCCCTTCCATGCCAGGCGCTTGCACTTCAATCACCAGCCAGGCCTAGGGACCACACCCATGCACAAATTTCGTGCACCGGGGCTCTAGTAATTCTATAAATAACCACAGTCACATATCTTAATATATTGCATAATTGAGTTTTTAATCCTTTCTCCAAAATTAAAGCTGACTCATTTACTTTTTCTCGTACTTGTCTTGATGACAAATAGATACCCAAATAGAAAGTCTAGAATTCATAAAGATGAACCAGGAATTTCTAAACAGGATCTGGGTCAAAACAACACATTCACAATTCCAAGTTTTACTATATATTATTGAGTGAATGTTTACGCAAAAGTTAAATGTAGCTTTCTCCGCCATCGAGGTGCGTGAGTTCGCTTCTCCTTCACTATGTCTTCCCCCAAGCCTTTCAGAATCAAGAGATTCCTGGCCAAAAAACAAAAGCAGAACCGGCCCATTCCCCAATGGATTCGGATGGAAACTGGTAATAAAATCAGGTACAACTCGAAGAGGAGACATTGGAGAAGAACCAAACTGGGCTTATGAGAAATCACACGAGAGATAGCTCACATTTATGCTGTCTCCAGGTTGCCTACACTTTTAAATGATTGAAAAGATGCTACTGCCTGGACAGTTGGGGCATTTTAATTGCAGAATAAATGGACTTGTGATTTTGCTCTGTTGATTTTCTTCCCTCCCTGCAATAGTAGGATGGTTCAGTAATAAATGTGAGACCTTTAAAAAAAAAAAAGTTAAATGTATATCATCTTTGTATCATAGCAATATTGTAAAAAGACCTTTAATCGAGAAAACTTCCAATTCTTATTTTCCAAGTGTAGTATGACTCTAGAATTAGACTGCTTCCAGATACATTGAGAGAACAAGAGATAAGTAAATACCTATGCAAATGAACACAGGTCTGAAACATGAAAGAAATTACCTTGGTTTGTGGAAAGCAGTTAAGTGGCAAGTAAAAACTAATCCAAACCAAAACATTCGGCACCATTTTTATTTCTGGCAACTTTAACTTCTGGCTAGAAAATCTATTCCAGCTGTGACATTAAATGGTGAAAATGTATTGAGCTATAAAAATATTGGTAGATTTGATAGCCCTTCCTCTCAAGCAAAAACTATGATTGCTGGTTCATATCACAGGTAAGAGAGCCTTGAATTAGATCAATGATTTGTTAAGTGGAAGCCAACAGTGAACCATACCTAGAGAATTTTTTTTTCTTCAAAACATGTATATCTATCTGCCTTTCTGCACATTCCCCCTACCACTAAGGGAAGTGGAGATGATATAGTAAATATGTATGTGTCTTTAAAAAAAAAAAGCCTCCTAGATTATTGTGTGTGTGTGTGTGTGTGTGTGTGTGTGTGTAAAACTCTCCACTCTTATGGAGATTTTCTGAATTAGGTCCAATTCTATTTTTAGCCCTGTATCAATCAGGCAAAAGGAGCAGAGCTGCAAAGTGACAGGAACTCAGTGGAAGGCTCTGCAGGTGAGGGCTGTGCTCACACCAGCTATGAGCACCTCCAGACCTTCCTGTGCCAGCCGCCTCCAGAACCCACTGCATCACATTTCAGACAATGACAAATGTTCACTTCATCGTCCTGAGAAAAGAATATAGTCTACTTACCAGGCAAAAAATGTAAAAAGAAACTATTTTGAACATCAAAAGAAACTAAGAAGTCACAGACATTGAAACAAAAAATTCCCCTGTTCTTGTATTAAAAGAATAATAACAAAATACTATTTTATGCAGCTGATAACTTCTTTGGAGACATTCTGCCTATATTTTATCATTTTAGCTTTTTTGTGTTTTGTTTTGTTTTTATTTCAGAGATTAAGGAAGATAGAGATAGAAACATCAATGATGAGAGAGAATCATTGATCAACTGCCTCCTGCACGCCCCACACTGGGGATTGAGCCCGCAACCTGGCTATGCACCCTGACTGGGAACTCGAGACCCCTCAGTCCACAGGATGATGCTCTACCTAGTGAGCCAAACTGGCTAGGGCTGTGGGTTGGGTTTTTTTGTGTGTTTTTTTTTGTTTTTTATTTTGGTTTTGTGTGTGTGTGTGTGTGTGTGTGTGTGTGTGTGTGTGTTTTATGTAGCATGGGTTTTTCTGTCATAAAGCTCAGTCAAGCTGAAAATCTTAATCATTCTAGAACTTAATAAACTGCTATAAGGTGCCAAAACTGTGTATTAAAAACAAACAAACTAAATCTATTGCATGTGAAGATGATTTGAGAGTCGGATTTAAAAACAAGCTTTCAAGGTGCAATTTAGAGCAAATGATTATACTTCTTTACAGCCATTGTTTCAAATTCCTTATAAACAGCTCCAATACAGAAATGTGTCAGAAAAGTGGACTTTTCATGATATTCAACTTTATTGTATTCTACAATGACACCTACTGGCCATCAAAAAATCATCCACTGACAGCTCTAGTAGGCTGATTACATAATAAGAAATACATACACACACACACATACACACACAACACATACACACACACACAACACACACACACACAACACACACACACACACACACACACACACACACACACACCACCCTACATAAAAGCAGATTTGTTCACAGGCACTCACACTACAGAACTGCAATTAGATGTAGAAATATTCTTTGTGACTGAGATAGTACTATTTATGCAAAAAGTAAAAATACAATAAAACACCAAGTGTCAAAATTTTTATGAAGCACTGATAAATATCTTAGTACAGTACTCCACTTCAGAGCTAACAAAATCTAAAGAACCACCTCTCTTGCTGAAACTGGTTTGGCTCAGTGGACAGAGTGTCGGCCTGGGGACTGAAGGGTCCCAGGTTTGATTCCGGTCAAGGGCACGACCTACCTTGGTTGGGGGCACATCCCCGGTGGGGGGTGTGCAGGAGGCGGCTGATTGATGTTTGCGATGTTTCTCTCTCATCGATGTTTCTGGCAATCTCTCTCCCTTCCTCTCTGTAAAAAAAAAAATCAATAAAAATATTTTAAAAAATAAAATAAAAATAAAGAACCACCTCTCCTTACCAAGTGATGAATTTTTTATTTAGGTTCTGGGACATATTAATATAAATAATAGAAAAAGGGAAATTATAGTACACTTGCTAATACTACGTTAGTTCTTATCTTCTAAGTCAAAGGCAACATTTCAATCAGCTTACATTTTGGAAATTTTATAATGCTTCTTTTAAAACTGTTTTCCAGTGAGCTACAAAACCAAGTTTTTAAAAAAATAAATACTGTATATATATATTTTTTAAAATTAACTTTAGAGAGAAAGGAGAGGGAGAGATAGATCAATGATGAGAATCACCGATCGGCTGCCTCCTGCACGCCCCCTACTGGGAATCAAGCCGCAACCCGGGAGCAAGGGCTCCGACCAAGGAATCAAAACAGTGAACTCTGACCTCCAGGTGTTCATAGGTCGAGGCTCAACCCACCGAGGCACGACGGCGGGCAAAACCGAGCTTTTCATGTAGTCTGTCCTTCAGTAACATGTACTTAACGAAATTCCTCTATGAACTGGACATTTCATTGCGCAAACATGGCAATTCATTTGTTTTATCTGTAAATACATTTCACCTCTGTCAGGGTGGCTTAAAAGGTATACTTTTCAAAACCTGAGACATCTCCCATCACTCATTTCTCAGACGCACAAATTCCTTAAGAGATTGCCCTTTGCATTGCCTCTCCCCAGGCAGACCACCTCGCTCTTTTCCGCCTTTAGCATCCACACTATCTAGGGTCTTAAAACAAACAAACAAACAAACAAAAAAACAACAACAACCACCTAACAACGAGATGTCTAGCCATTTTCCAATGGGCACTGACCTCCCCCACTAGACATCTGTGAGGCTCTCCGCTCCCCGGAGGATCAGAAATCACCAAGTAATGTGTCATCAGCCTTGACCCTCTCAAAAAAAAAAAAAACAAAAACAAAAACAACACACAAATAGCCAGAACCGG
>JAAGEH010000022.1:2794874-2825989 GCA_011751065.1 Lasiurus cinereus
AAAAAAAAAAAGCAGGTTACAAAGTCACATCCCTTTTTAGAGCGATTTGCTCCAACATTTTAAAATGGCATGTTACATAGGTGCAGGGACTTGGAAAGGGACACTGAAAATTCACTCGTCTTTTATTTTCTAATGTTCCTATCGTGCCCACAATTTTAAAAAGGAGAGGAAATGGGGATGTGTGCTTGAAAGTCTTTGTTTGGTAAACCATAGAATTGCATGTGTTGTAAGTGGCTTTATCCTCGTATTTCCTTCTGAGGGATTCCAGCCCCTTTTAGTGGGGGTTGATATTATAGGTTCACTCCAAACACAGGTGGATAGCTTTTTAAGTTTTCATGATTTACGTGGGTTTTCTGTGGGGAACTAACTTCCTTGCTATTCTTGTTGGAACAACTCTGACCTGGAAATAATCACCTGTCGTTGAGTCCTCGGCATCATTTCCCCTTTTCTGCGAAGTATATGTCACAGAAGGGTGCATAAAACATGAGTGCTTTTTAAAGAATTCTAATTAAGCAAACACTTGTGTACCCACCCTTCCGGTTAGGAAATAAAGCATTGGCTAATACCTTAGAACCGTGGTTGGCAAACTGCGGCTCTCGAGCCACATGCAGCTCTTGGGCCCCTGGAGTGTGGCTCTTCCACAAAATACCACGGCCTGGGCGAGACTATTTTTTGAAGAAGTGGCATTAGAAGAAGTTTAAGTTAAAAAGATGTGGCTCTCCAAAGGAATTTCAGTCGTTGTACTGTTGATATTTGGCTCTGTTGACTAAGCAGTTTGCTGACCACTGCTTAGAACATGCCTTCTCAACACAAGTGGTTGGCCTTCAAGCAGATGAAAATTGAATCTGAGAGGATGGACAGTGTGTGGAAAAAATCACAGATACTACTGTGGTGTGTGGCCCTCCAAAAAGCCATAATGCATAAACATGAATATAATATTATATCTGTAGTGTTGAAATTTCATTGTGGGAGGAGGGAGAGAATGTGATAAAGAAAACAACTGTCCAAAAAAGCTCCCATAGCGTACAAGAATGAAGAATAGGTTGAAAAACACTGCCTTAGAAGCTGTGATTGTATGTCCTCCACCACGGGGGGACTACTATCCTGACTTGTGATAAGCATTCACTTGATTCAAGCATTCATTTCATTTCTGTCTATACTGCATTCCTAAAAAATGAATTGTTAGTTTCTTCAATTGATATTAATGGGATCAAAGTATATGTATTATTACTCACCCCTTTCTTATCATATTTGTAAGGTTCATTCACACTGTTGCATGTTGTTTTTTGTTGTCTGATATTCCATAGGTTGCTATTTCATAATTAATCCATTGTTGGGTATTTAGGTTGTCTATAATGTGGTTAAAAAGGTTCTTATAAAATATATTGTTATATACATGCAAGAGTTTCTCTAAAGCAGTGCGTAGTCCAATGAAAATACAATGCAAGCCATATGTGTAATTTAAAATTTCTTAGTAACCATATTAAAAAGATGAAAAGGAACATAAAATTAATCCGATATAAGAAAGCCTAATATGCAAATTGTTCAGCCGGGAGTTGGACCACTCGCTATGACGGGCGCTGACCACCAGGGAGTGGCGTGGAACATGGCAGGGGTCGGCGACGCAGCATAACTGCGGGTGGCACTACCCCCGTGATAGGCCCCCATGAGAGCGGGACCACAGCGGGATGGTGGAGCAGGCGAGCAGGCGGTGCCAGGCCAAGGCAGGTGCAAGCAGGGGCCTTACCACCCCGCTGAGTGGTGACCCCACAGATGGTGATCAGCGGCGGTAGCAGGGAGGTGGGGGTGTTTCCCACCCGGATCCTAAGCACTGAGGGAGCTGGATGGGAGGCCCAGCCCCAATTGATTGCCCCGTAGGCAGGCAGGCGGGATGGTGGAGCAGGTGAGGGGGTGGCACCAGGCCACAGCGGGGTGCCAGTGGGGCTCCATGGCTGTGGGGCTGCAAGGCAGGGGCGTGATCGGGGGCTGCTAGCTAACCGATCCCTGCAGGCCACCCTGAGGGACCCCACCCGTGCACAAATTCATGCACTGGGCCTCTGGTTCCTTATAAACAGTGTTAAAAATTATTAATGAAATATTTTGTTTTCTTCACACTGTCTTTTAAGATTTATATATTTTACACTTATCGAATGTTTTATGCTAAGTTTTCATAAACACTTGATCTATGTTTATATTTTATCAAATTTACTGTTGATCAAGTAAATCCGTATATCCAAATTGTTCAAAATATACTCTAAATTTTCCAGTAATTAACTTGAGAATCAACTTTGAAATTTAAATTAATTAAAATTAAATAGGAAGTCTAGTTCCCCAGTTGCACCAACCACATTCTAATGCTAGTGACTACCATATTGGACAATGCAGATCTAGAGTATATAAACAGGAGTAGAATTGCTAGGCCAGAAGGTATTCAGATGTTCAGCTTTTCTAGGTCATGCCAAGCAGTTTTTCAGAGTGGCTGTGCTAAGTCACCTTCTCGCCCCCTGGGTGTGAAAGTGGAAGGCACATCACAGTGAGCTGACGTTTATTTTTATGCTCTGTATAAAAATAATACTAGTGAAACTGAAGTCTTTATGTTACTATTGAGGGCATATTGTATTTAAGGAAACAAATTTATCAATTAAAAAGGGGTCCTTTTTTAAAATATTTTTATTAATTTCGGAGAGGGAGAGAGAGAGAAACATTAATGATGAGACAGAATCATTGGCCTGCTGCCTCCTGCACACCCTCTACTAGGGACTGAGCCCACGACCTAGACATGTGTCCTGACCAGGAATCGAATTATGACTTCCTGGTTCATAGATCGACACTCAACTACTGAGCCAAATACATGATGACAGATAGATAGATGATTGATAGATAGATAGATAGATAGATAGATAAGGTTACATGCTCAGGTTGTGGGTTCCATCCCCTGTGGGGTGCGTGCGTACGTGTGTCTCTCTGTCTCCCACCCTTCCCACCTCACCCCTTTCTCCCTTTCTCTCTCTTTAAAAAATCAATTTAAAAGAACATGTTATTTTTAAAAATTCAACCCATTGCCTGTTTTATGTACAGGCCATCAGTTAATAATGTTTTTTTACAGGCAATCATGTACAATCAGTTTGACAGTAAGGAACACTAAACTTTAAGCCCTAGTTAAACAAAATGTTATCCTTCCAAAAATGCCATTTTCCTCCTCCGTAGACCTGTATTACAAAAAAAATATACTCCGTTATTATGTTTTGAATGTTATCAACAAAATATTTGTGGAAAATTGTTTTCTCCTGCTTTATAAGTACCACATAGTCCAAAATATTGACTATCTCGTTCTTTACAGAAAAAGTTCATGCGATCACGTATACATTTAAACATGATAATGCTCTATTTTAATAGGATCATCTGAAGAAAGTAACAAGTCAGTGTGTAAAACATCTAAAAGTATGGACTACATCTAAAAGAAAGGGAACGGTATTGCTTAGAAATTAGGAACAAGGACCCTGAAACCAAACTGCAAGCTTTAAAACGCACCTGTACCATTTATTATTTTTGTTACCTTCAGAAAGTTACCTTCATGCACCCTCATTGGTCTTCATCTGTAAAATGAAGTTAATCATTGTCATTTAAGTTCACATAGTTGCTTGGGAAGTAACACAGTTAATATATGTAAAGCGCTTTAGGGTACCTGGCACATTTATTGACAGACAATTAATGTCTGCCATTATTTTAATGGAGAAAGGAAGAAACAAAATAAATGTTCCTCTCCGAGTGATGGGGTTATTGATCATTTTTCTTTTTAATTATTTTATATGGGTGTGTTTCCTAACTGTGAACATACACTGCTGATGTAATAACAGGCTGTTTTATTAGTTCTCTCTTTGAAACATGAATTTTAAACGTTTCGCCTTAAAACATTAGCAGTAAACTTGGTTATTTGATAGCTACCATGTGCATATCTCTCTTGCTTGAATCTTTCCCTGTAGACATGGCCCATGGACATGAGCATGAGCATGGGCATGGGCATGGGCACGGTAAAATGGAACTTCCGGATTACAGAAAATGGAAGATAGAAGGGACACCGTTAGAAATTGTGCAGAAGAAGCTGGCGGCACGGGGGCTCAAGGATCCGTGGGGCCGGTAAGAATCATTAAAGAATGTGGATGGAATTTATCACGGAGAATCGTTATCTGTTCATGTGTTCCCAAAAAAAGTCATTGAAAATGGCTTTTTACATTAAAGTGCTTTTTAAAATATATTTTATTGTTTTTTTTTACACAGAGGAAGGGAGAGGGATAAAGAGCTAGAAACATCAAAGAGAGAGAAACATCGATCAGCCGCCTCCTGCACACCCCCCACTGGGGATGTGCCCACAACCAAGGTACATGCCCACAACCAGAATCGAACCTGGGACCCTTGAGTCCGAAGGCTGACGCTCCATCCACTGAGCCACACCAGTCAGGGCTACATTAAAGTTTTAAAACCCATTTTATTGAAGTACCATTTACATACAGTAAAATTCACCCATGTTAAGTGTCTAATTCTATGAGATTTGATAAATGTATACACTTATGTAACCACACAGTCGTGATATAAACTATTCCTGTCATCCCAAAAGTTCCTCCGTGCCCCTTTCACTCTCAGTGTCGTCCTGTCCCTGCTCTTGGCCACCATGGATCTGCCTTGTGTCTCCACCCTGTCCCGGCCACTGGCTGTACTGTTCTGGAGACTTAGGCGCATTATTAGCTTGTAAACCTCGTTCCTTCCTTATTGACTGTTGAGCAATGTGCACTGTGTGCATAGACCTGCTTTTGTTTGCAGTTCACCAATTAATTGTCATTTGTGTTGTTTCCCGTTGTTAACCCTTACGAGTAAAGATGCTATAACCAATCAAATACATCAGTGAACATGATGTTTTCATTTCTCTAAGCCAGCGGTTCTCAACCTGTGGGTCGCGACCCCTTTGGGGGTTGAACGACCCTTTCACAGGGGTCGCCTAAGGCCATCGGAAAATGCAGATATTTACATCACGATGCATCACAGTAGCAAAATTTCATGGTTGGGGGTCACCACCACATGAGGAACTGTATGCAAGGGTCGCGGCCTTAGGAAGGTTGAGAACCACTGCTCTAAGCGTAGGATTTCTGGATCATATCTTAAGTGTGATTATTTTCATAGGAAACCTGCCAAACTGTTTTCCAAAGTAGCTGCACCATCTTGCATCCCCACCAGCAATGTATGAGAATTTCAGTTGTTCAATGTCCTCCTCATCAATACTTAGTATTATTGGTCTTTTAATTTTAGCCATTTTAGTGAATGTTGTGCCTCTTTGTGATTTTAATTTGTATTTCCATGAAGACATGATCATAACATTCTTTTCCAGTGCTTATTTGCCACTAGTGCTTTGTTCCTGCTCCCCTTTGGTGCAGTCAGTGGCTATTCACACATTTTGCCCATTTATTTATCAGGGTGTTTGTCTTCTTTTACTGAATTATTAGAGGCCCAGTGCACTAAATTCATGCATGGAGCCCTAGGCCTGGCCAGTGATCAGGGCCAATCAGGGCCTTCTGGCTGATGCCAGGGCCTCCCTTTGTTCCGCACCACCCCCTTGTGGTCAGCACACATCATAGCGAGCAAACGAACTCCTGGTCTCCAGGTTGAATTCCCAAGGGGACACTTTACATATTAGCCTTTTATATACATAGATGAGAGTTCTCTATATATTTTTAACATTTAAGTCCTTTATCAGATTATATTGTACAAATTTTTTTTTTTAATATTTGTTTTTACAAAATATGTTTTATTGATTTCAGAGAGGAAGGGATCAAGAGAGAGAGAGAAAGTGGGGGAGAAACATCAATGATGAAAGAGAATCATTGATTGACTGCCTCCTGCACACCCCTACTGGAGATCGAGCCTGAAACCCGATACATGCCTGGACTGGACCAGGAGTCAAATCGAGACCTCCTGGTTCATAAATCAATGCTCAACCGCTAAACCATTCAGGCTGCGCTACAAATATTTTTCCTAAGAATGCGGCTTGTATTTTAAATAATGTCTTTCAAAGAGTTTTAAATTTTGATCAAGTCCCAATCTGTCACTTTTCTATCATGGTTTGTGCTTTTTTCACCCTATTGTTTCTCTTAGAAGTTTTTATAGTATTACTTTTATATCCTGTGAGGTGAGGATGAAAATATTTTTGCATTTGGACATCCAGTGGTTCCAGCACCATTTGCTAAGACTGTTTTTCCCATATTGATTTACCTTAATGCCTTTGTAAAAAATCAGTTAACAGTGTCTGTGTGGTCTATTTCTGGATTCTGTTCTGTTACCCTGATCAATATGTCCACCCTTGTGACAATACTACACTGTCTTCAAATCAGGTAGCATAAGATGTCCATTTTTTTAAAAAGCTATTTTAGGTTCTTTGCATTTACATTTAAAATTTAGGTTGAGTTTCAGTTTCTACAAAAAGCCTTCTTGGATTTTAATTGGGATTTCACTGAATCGATAGCTCAAGTGAGGATAATCGCTATCTTAACACTATAGAATCTCCTAGTCTATGAACAACTTAAATCCTTTTTCATTTCTCAGCAGTGTTTTATTGCTTTATATAGGCCTTGTAATATTGTATTAAATTTATACTGAGATTTTCCACATTTTAATAGTATTGTAAATAGTATTTTAAACTTTATTTTCCAGGTTTTTGCTAATGTATAAAAATATAATGGGGGTTTATATGTTGACTTTGTATCATGTTCCCTTGCTAAATTCACTTTTTAGTTCCAACATTTTTTTTATAGATTGTTTAGACTGTACTTCATAAATGACAACTTTGTGTACACTTGTTTTATTTCTTCATTTTCAATCTATAAACTTTTAATTTCTGTTTTCTTTGCATCATTGTACTGGCTAACACTGCTAGTATAATGTTGAATAAAAGTGGTGTAAATGGACATTCTTGCCTGTTCTGCATCTATTGAGGTGCTCACATAGTTCTTTTATTCTGTTAATATGATGAATTAATTTTATTGATTTTTCAAAGATTAAACCAATCTTAAATTCCTAAAATAAATTCTATTTCATCATGATATATTATCCTTTATATATATTGCTGGATTCAATTTTCTAAAATCTTGTTAAGAATATTTGCATCTAGCCTTAACTGGTTTGGCTCAGTTGATAGAACATCAACCTGCAGACTGAAGGGTCCCACGTTCAATTCCGGTCACGGACATGTACCAGTGCGGGGTGTGCAGGAGGTAGCTGATTGATGTTTCTCTCTCATTGATGTTTCTAGCTCTCTCTCTCCCTTCCTCTCTGTAAAAAAATCAATAAAATATATATATTTAAAAATAATATTTGCATCTAAAATAAACAAAAATAAAAAAGAATATTTGCACCTATCTATGTTCATGAGGGATATTACTCTATAGTTTTCTTCTAATGTCTTTGTCTGACTTTGGTATCTAAATTGTAGTTGATTAGCTCATATTTTCTAATGAGTCAGATCTTTAGTTATGTTTTGTTCTTCATAACATGATTTTTTTCCCACTCACTGATCGCTGCGTGTGAGAGAAGACTGTTTTCAGGAGAGGTCTCTGACTTCTGTTTACACCTCTGCTTAGGGTGCTCAGAAGCATGATTGCCAGAGCAGGAAATCGGTCTTCTAAATTTCAGGCTGCTATGACAGAGAATTTATTAGTAGTAAGAATAATGTCAAATGTTACATACCCTGCGCCAAAATGTATCGCACGTCACCCTGTTTATTCTCTATAACATTCCTATCAGGTAGACAGTCATCACTGGGTAGGAGAGGAGGCAGGCCTTGACAGGGTAAGTAATTTGCCCATCCGAAAAAGTTGTGAATCCAGTGTAAGAGGCAGAGCAAAGATTAATACTCCACCTCTGTCCATGATGCTATAATGACTAGTACATATAGGCAAAGCCACACAGTTGACCTGTGATAGAGGCAAAGAAAGTCTTGCATTTGAGGATTTTGTGAAAATCCTGAGTATTATGACTGTGAATATGAAATCAAGTGTTTTTTTCTTCTACTTTATATGTGAGGCGCAGGCATATAGACCTAATTATCCTGTCACAGAAAGATAGCTATTGTGTTCCATTTAGATGGTTTTATAAAAGATTGCATTTACCTCTGTTAAAAAGATGAAAATTAGCCCTAACTGGTTTGGCTCAGTGGATAGAGCCTCAGCCTGTGGACTGAAGGGTTCCAGGTTCGATTCTGATCAAGGGCATGTACCTTGGTTGTGGGCACATCCCCAGTAGGGATTGTGAAGAAGGCAGCTGATCGATGTTTCTCTCTCATCGATGTTTCTAACTCTATCCCTCTTCCTTCTTCTCTGTAAAAAATCAATAAAATATATTTTTAAAAAATTTTAAAAATAAAAAGATGAAAATTAAATGTATTTTACTCAGTGAATGTGCATGTAGTGATTATAACCTTTGCTCTTTTTTTTTTCCTAGCAATGAAGCTTGGAGATACATGGGTGGCTTTGCAGACAATGTTACCTTTGTTGGTGCAATGTTAAAAGGATTCAAATGGGGATTTGCTGCGTTTGTGGTAGCTGTAGGGGTTGAATATCTCCTGGAGTCCCAGAATAAAGATAAGAAACACCACTGAACATAATACCTGGAAGGATCTTAGTGATTTCTTAACTCTGTTATTAAAATAAGATTTATTCACTGTAGCCTGCTCATCTGTGTGTTTGTCCCTTAAAGAATACTAGTAAAATTTAATAAAGAATACATGTTCCAATCTGGTTTGGTCATTCTTAAAAAAAAAGTATTTCAGACCGTATCAGATTTGCTTTAGAACATGTGGTGGTTGAGGTACATGTAGCAGTGCATTCTCTACGTGGCAGCCAGCCAGCATATATTTCTATATTTCAACAAATGTGTATGTTTTAAATGGACAAGGCCTAAAAAAAATTAAGTAGTGATAAAATTTCCCATCTTCGCTATTTTTTAGTGTACAGTTGCTGGTATTAAATAATTCATAATGTTGTGCAACCATCACCATCATCCATCTCCATAACTCTTCTCATCTTTTAAAATTAAAAGTCTATGCCCATCTATTTATGATAATAAAAGGGTAATATGCTCATTAGACCAGACATCCTTGCGGATGAAGCCAGAGCGGAGGGAAGTCCAGGTCCTCAGTGCCAGAGAAAGCTGATACCGGCAGCTGGGGGAAGGAAGACTTCTCTTGCACAAATTTCATGCACTGGGCCTCTAGTTAAACAATAAATTCCCTACACCCCCTATATCAATACCTGGCAACCGCCTTTCTACTTTTCTATCTCTGATTTTGACTTCTCTAAGCACCTCATGTATTAGTAAGTGGAATTATACACTTTTTGTTACTGGCTGAGCTCACTTAGCTGATGTCCCCAAGTTTCCTTGATGTTGCAGCATATATCAAAATATCCTTTCTTTTTAAAGCTGAATAATATTACAATGTATGTATATGTCATAATTAGCTTATCCATCCATTCATTGATGGACTCTTGGATCGATTTCACATTTGAGCTATTATAAATAATGTGGCTGTGAACATGGGTGTGTGAACAGGTTTGTAAACGGGGGTTGGCCTTGCTGCTTTTACTACCTCCTGCTGGTGATTAGAGAGACCTATACATTGTTATACTGTTAGATACTTCCTGCCCAGTTCTGATGGATTATGTATCATGTTCATTTTTCTTTATTGTGATATTTTCTACTCTTGATTTAACCCTCTTTCCCATGTTGTAAAAAGTGACATTTTTTTTCTAAAAATACATTTTGCCCACATTGAATTTAAAAATTATAATTAAATCTCTAAAGTTGAGACAACTCAGATTGTTGAAAAGAGACTTTTTTTTTTTTTTTTTTTTGCTTTAATAACAAAGCTAGCCGAGACTGGTTTGGCTCAGTGGATAGAGCGTCGGCTTGCAGACTGAAAGGTCCCAAGTTCGATTCCGATCGGGGGCATGTACCTTGCTCGTGGGCACATCTCCACTGTGGGACGTGCAGGAGGCGGCTGATCGATGTCTCTCTCTCATCGATGTTTCTATCTATCTCCCTTCCTCTCTGTAAAAAATCAATAAAATATATTTTTAAAAAAATATAACAAAGCTAAGCCCTAGCCACTCTGGCTCAGTGAATAGAGCAGTGGCCTTTGTACTGAAGGGTCCCCGGTTCAATTCTAGCCACATTCCTGGGTTGTAGGCTTCTCCCCCGCCCAAACCCTGGTCAGGGCATGTGTCGGAGGCAACCAATCGATGTGTTTCTCTCACATTGATACTTCTCTCTGGTTTTATCTCTCTCTTCCACTCTAAAAATCAAGGAAAAATATCTTTGGGTGAGGATTCAAAAATAAATAAAACACTTGATTTTTTATTCTTTCTAAATTTAATTTGTAAATATAAGCTTGAGAAATTACTAAACAAATGAGAGGAATTTCTAATAAGCTGATAGTAATAAATGGAATATGGTAGAATGGAATCAAGAAAGACTGAAATAAGGAAAGAGTTTAACAAGGAATAAAGAGAAGGAACAAAAAGCAATAGAATAAGTAAAAATAGCAAGGTGGTAGATTTAAACTGAATTATATTAATTGTAGCAAATGTCTAAAATTTAAACTCTAAAACATAAATAATCTGATAGAGCTGGTTATACAATACAGAATAGAACAATCGAACACATCTTACACAACAAACACTCATAAGGCTGAGTATGAAGATTACGGAAAAATGGTAAAGCCAAAGGAGCAATGTTAATAAAATTTTATATATAACACTTATTATATCAGTAAGTCAAAGAAAAAGCTACTCTATATCCATAATTCTTATATGTGCCAAGGAAAAGCAATAGAGCTTAAAGAAATGAAGGACAGCCGAGACTGGTTTGGCTCAGTGGATAGAGCGTCGGCCTGCGGACTGAAGGGTCCCGGTCAGGGGCATGTACCTTGGTTGCGGGCACTTCTCCGGTGGGGGGTGTAAAGGAGGCAGCTGATCGATGTCTCTCTCTCATCGATGTTTCTAACTTTCTATCCCTCTCCCTTCCTCTCTGTAAAAAATCAATAATATATATATATATATATATATATATATATATATATATATATATATAAAGAAATGAAGGACTGAACTTCAGGAGCTAGAGGTTCCATTCCTAGCTCTTTTACTAATGCCCAGGAATATTTCCTCGTCTATTAAAGTGAATCTTTGTGGGTTCTTAGTGTGTAATAGAGGAAGATCAGAGGACCTCAATGGGTGAACCAGCTAAAATCTTATGGGTTCAAATACATTGCAACCTAAAATAACATTATGAAATCTATAAAAGATGATTCCAGGTTTTCCTTAGTTCCTTTTCTACAAAGTAGTACAATTAGTTGTAAGTAACCATTGTCCTTTGGATCTTTTCTAATTGTGCTTGATGTGACCAGTAAGTGTTAAAAAAAAAAAATCTAAGGTATGGCATTTAACAGTTCATGAAAAGAGGCAATAATGAATACAGTAATTTTCCTGTACACCTATACTTTGAAGGGAACTGTGTTTTGACATACCTAAAGAAACAGATACACACATTTTTTTTTTTTACGATGACATAAAAGATCTGTACAAAGCCAGGCTGGCGTGGCTCAGTGGTTGAGCATCGACCTACGAACCATGAAGGCACATTTCGATACCCGGTCAGGGCACATGCCCGGGTTGCAGGCTTAAACTCTAGTATGGAGTATGTGAGAGGCAGCCAATCAATGATTCTCATCATGGATATGTCTATATCTCCCTCTTCTTTCCTCTCTGAAATCAATAAAAAATACTTATTTTTAAAAATGGATTTCAGAGAAACCAAGATGGTGGCATAGGTGAACACCTGAACTGATGCCTCGCACAACAATTTCAAAACTACAACTAAAAGACAGAACGGACATCAGCCAGAACCACAGGAAGGCTGGCTGAGTGGAACTTCTACAACCAGAAGGAAAGAGAAAAACAGAGACTCATAAGAACTGTGGAAGGCAGAGGTACGGAGGGGTGCGTGAGGAGAGGGCTAGCAACTGAGTACGCGGCTGGCTTTCTCAATCAGGAGAGAGAAAAAAGTTCCCGACTGCCCTGAACCCCAGTTCCGGGCGAGACTCTAGGGACCCAGACTCATTCGGGGAGAAACTGGACTGTCTGGCAGCGGGCAAAACTTGAGGCCGGCTGTCTTTCAGAGGTGCTTGCAGCGATTACAGTAGAGGGAGTGCAGGAGGCGGCTGATGATGTCTCTCTCTCATTGATATTTCTGGCTCTCTGTCCCTCTCCCTTCTCCTCTGTAAAGAATAAAAAATATTTTTTTTAAATATAGCTTTTAAAGAATTTATCAGATTTTTAAAGTGGTTTTTTTTTTTATGTTTAGTTTACTATATAAAACCCAGGTAGGTTATCAAGAAAAATTAAATGTGATTTTAGATGGCCTCTCACTCAGGTGTCAACGTGAGTTACAAAGTTTCATAATAAAATCCTCATAGGTTGTTGGAATCTCTCAAGTTCCAAAATATTCAAATCCAAATAGATGTGCTAATAAGAATGGAATCTTTGAGTCCTGGTTTACTCAGAGAGGGGGATGTAGTGCAAAGGGTTGTTTTGAGGTTTTTTTTGCTTTTGTTTTTATTTTTGTTTGGAGTCAGAACATCATTTTCAGAGACTCAAAAACTAAAACACTCAATAGACATTGCATTTATCTGCCAATAATTCTATCAGAAAGAATTTACTGCAAATAGGGGTTTTATTTAATTGTATGTACTATGTTAAATATGAAATATGTTCTGTATTTTATTTTATATAGTGTTATTATATGTTATAAATATTATATATAAATTATATAATATTATTATATATGATAAGTATTATATATAAATTAACTATTCAATTGTGCACCTAGAACATATAATTTTGGTAAGCAGTGTAAACCCAATAAAAAGATAATAAACAAATAAAAACTACTCATAATGCGAACTCATGTAAAGATTAAATTTCATACTGCTCTTTATTGAATTACCTTTGATACATATAAACAATTTAAAATATGGCTTTAGCCATTAGAAAATGACAAAATCTTTTGTCTCAAGGTCTGTACATTTTCCTGTTTAATCTCACATGCCAAAAGATGAAGTAATTCTTGAAATGTCATCACATATTACAAAACTAACTGGAAAGAATTTCGGTTGTTGCTAAAGAGATGTTTCTGAGCACTGTTACAAAATAAGAACATTATCTTCAGCTCAGATGTAAGTCAGAAGATTCTGTGGCATTTCGAAATGTCATATTTTTCATTTTCTGTTTTAAAATGGGAAAGATAATTATTAATAACTAGAGGTCCAGTGCATGAAACTCATGCATGAGGGTATGTGTTCCTCAGCCCAGCCTGCACCTCTGCAATCTGATACCCCTAGAGGGATGTCCTACTGCCCACTTAGACCCAATTTGCATATTACTCTTTTATTAGATAGGACGACCAAGCCTCACAATCCAGTATTGCTGGCTCCCAACTGCTCACCTGCCTGCCTGCCTGATTGCTCCTAACCACTTCTGCCTGCCAGCCTGATCAACCCCTAACCACTCCCCTGCCAGCCTGATTGATGCCTCACTGCTTTCCTGCCAGTCTGGTCACCCCTAACTGCCCTCCCCTGCAGGCTTGATCGCCTCCAACTGCCCTCCCCTGCTGGCCATCTTGCGGTGGCCATCATGTGTCCACATGGGGGCAGCCATCTTTGAACACATGGGAGAAGCAATCTTGTGTATTGGAGTGGTGGTCAATTTGCATATTACTCTTTTATTAGATAAGAAAGAGGCCTGGTGCACAGGTAGGGGCCAGCTGGTTTGCCCTGAAGGGTATTCTGGATCAGGGTGGGGGTTCCCTTGGGGCATGGGGCGGCCTGGGCGAGGGGCCTGTGGTGGTTTGCAGGCCAGCCACACCCCTCTGTGACCCAAACAGAGGCCCTGGTATCTGGGATTTATTTATCTTCTGTAATTGAAACTTTGTAGGCTTGACCGGAGCCAAGCCTCCTGCTTGCTCTGTGGCTACAGCCATTTTTGTTGGGATTTTTTTTTTTTTTAAGCAGAAGCAAGGGTTATTGAGAGATAAACAGACTCCCTACAGGAGGAAGCAGCAGGGAGGGGATCAAAGCGGGTTCCCGGTGAAGCTTCTTTGTCTCAGGTTCCGATGTCCCATACCCTGTAAGCCAGTCCTGGAAAAGGTGTAGCTTAGGTTACAGAAGAGCCCAAAGCAGGCCAGTGTCCAGAGCTCCCCTTCCATGTTACAGTCTGGTGTAGTTCAGCATCCAAGCTAATTTAAAGTCCAGTAGTCCATGTGTGGAGTCCCACATAGCCATAAGCCACATGGGCACAGGAGAGCATAACCCTTGCCACAAGAGAGCCAGAGACCCAATGCTCCAGAGAGAGAGGAAGGAAGTGTTGGGATTTATTTATCTTCTATCATTGAAACTTTGTAGCCTTGAGTGGAGGCCTAGGCTGGCCAGGGTGTGCGGAAAGCTTGACTTCCTCCATTACCAGGGAAACCCAAGCCTCCTCCTCGCTCTGTGGCCGCAGCCATCTTGTTTTGGGTTAATTTGTATACTCGCTCCTGATTGGCTGGTGGGAGTGGCTTGTGGATGTAGCAGAGATACGGTCAATTTGCATATTTTTTATTAGATAGGGTGCTCCAATGTCTTATAAAGCACATTATGGTTAAGAAGAAATATTTTGCTTTTAGATTTTTACCAATTATTGTATTTATAGGTTACTAATTAAATCTCATTTAATAAAGCATTTAGTACCCCCCTACAAATGTCCCACCTACTCTAATTTGAATTACTCAATTCCTAAACTGAATTTGGAAATAATAACAGCATCCAACTTACATTTTTCTGCTGACCTGGTAGCTAACCAAACATCTTTGTAAACTTATTTATTTTAAATACATTCCTTATTTTTATCTTGTAGAATAGCTAAGATTTTTAAAAGTCTTGGCATTATACATTTAAATGAAATTCACAATTAAGTGAATGTTTTGTGATTATAGCTCCTCTGGTGCTATATGTATGAGGTATTTGATTTCATTTATTCTCTTGCTACAAAATGTCCATGAGAAATACTGACTGTTTGGGGACACAATACTGAAGGCCGATGCTGTGGCTCACAGTTACCATAGCAATAACTGTCCTAAAAATAAAGAGGGCCTGTATCAGCACAGATGGGATCCTCTTTCTGAGGGAGAATCAGGTTAACAAGCCGTGGTATCACCTGAACTTAGGAATCGCACTTGATAGTAACATAATAGGAGAATAGGAAGGCTTAATACAGATAGATATAAAGGCGTATATTTAGACCAGACTTCCTAGTGAAACATAATTAAAAACTAAAACTATACCTGTAGTTCTAACAAGGAGACATGGCATGAATAGTCAGTATTTCTCATGTCACAATTCATATGTTTAACAACACAGGGCATTAAACTCAAGGCATTTATTTCTTAATTCATGACCCATAAATGCTTCCTTGTATTTCATCTGGGTTTATCAGCAATTATGATTCTAATATATAAATTTGCACATTTATCAGTAAATGAAAGAAAAGGTTTTACAGCTGGAAGACCTATATACATTTCTATTATAGTACTTACCATCATGCATTCACTTGTTTGACTTCCTCATTAAACTATGGCCTCCTTGAAAACAGGGACTATGCCTGTGTCTCTGTGTGACAGGTAAATACCTGTTCAGGATGTCCCTGATGAATGAATTCATCATTAGAGATCTAAAAATACAAGTGAGGTAAGAGATGATTTGTCACAGATTAACACCTCTTCTAGAAATCCATAAAGGTTTAGTGGGAATGGAGGATTGGAAAGACACATATTTTCCCATGTCTCAGAGGCTTCATGCATTCCAGTTGCTTATTAGAAAACTGAGACCATTTTCAAAAGACCCATGATGGTGACCTGGAAAGATATTCCGAGATTAGAAGGCACTCGCCTAGTTTCCAAGGCAAGGATGTTAGAATTGAGCTAGGCCTAAGCTTTCTGACACATGCTCTGTAGCCTTCCCTACCTATGGATGAGTTGGTGATAAAAATATTAACCATCAAAGGTCCAGATCAACTTCTGCTAAAAACAACCAATTATTCTGTAGAATTGGTATTTATGTCAATAGTACTACTAGTTATTGCTCAATTAAAAAAAATTAACATATTTTTGTTGCTTTCAAGGAGGAAGGGAGAGGGAAAGATAGATATATCAATGCTGAGAGAGAATCATTGATCACTTGCCTCCTGCATTCCCCTACTGGGGGATCTTGCCTGCAAATTACATATGTGCCCTGACCGGGAATAGAACCCTGACCTCCTGGTTCATAGGTCTGTGCTCAACCACTGAGCCACAACAGCTGGGCGTTATTGCTCAATTTTGATTGAGACAGCAAGAATACAGGTATTTCTGGTAAGGCACATTTGATGTGAAAACTATTTCAATTCAACCTTCAGATTTACATAACAAAGGCAATTGAGCTTCTCAACTTTCAATTGGATACAATTTTCATAACACTGAGGTGGATTCCACCATTGCGTAGAATCTGGCCACATGGCCGGGAAGTTTACGTTCATTCTGGAAATTCTTGTTTGTTGTGATGTAATTGACATACAACATTGTGTTTATTTTAGGTGTATAACCTAGTCAACTTGATATATATGTGTGTGTGTATTGCAAAATGTTTACTGGAATAAGTTTCGTTAACATCCTTCACATAGTTATACTTTTTTTTTCCTTGTGCTGACAACTTTTAATATCTACTCTTAAAATTTCCTGGAAGCCCTAGCTGGTTTGGCTCAGTGGATAGAGTGTTGGCCTGTGAACTGAAAAGTCTTGGGTTCGATTCCAGTCAAGGGCACAGGCCTGGGTTGTGAGCTCTATCCTCAGTAGGGGACTTGCAGGAGGCAGCTGATCCATGATTCTCTCTCATCGTGGATGTGTCTATCTCTCTCTCCCTCTTCCTTCCTCTCTGAAATCAATAAAAATAAATTTAAAATTTTTTTCCTGGAAAATATTCATAAGAAAACTGATAGGAAAGATGGTTGGCCTATCTGGGGTAAGTCCTGATTTGGGGCAAAGGACATTACCAAACCATGTCTGGAGAGAATACTGAAAGCTAAAGCCAGAAAATCCTGCCCAAATAGATCGTGTAAGTAAAAAGGATGTGCGCATGGATTAAAATTCAAGAAGATTGCCAAGCCAGGCAGGCAAAGAAAAGAAATGGGACAATTTTGGATAGTAAATGGCAGGATGTTGTGATGAAATCGGGTAATCGCTGGTGCTACCTGAGACTGGATCTCACATTTTGGGGCTGATCAAATTCATTTAAAGAGTCCGGAATGGGACAGACACTGAACTTCATATTCTGGCAACATTCCAGGGATACTGTGTCTTTAATTCAGTCAGTTTCTGTCCAAAGGGGATGTGATGGGGCAGATTAACAGGTCATTTATATTCATATCACCATTTAAAAATAATTTATCATGTTATGTAGTGCAGTTTTATTCGTGTGTCTTATACCTGGTTGTTTTTTGTGTGTTTTTTTTTTTTTTTTAGTTTTTTTGATCTATGTGGGTTTATAGTTTTTATCTAAGTTGTAGTTTTCAGCCATTATTTCTCCAAGTAGTTTTTTCTGTCTTCTGCACTCTCCTTCAGAGTTTTCACTGACATGTATCTTAGGGTGCTTGAATTTATATTACAACATCCCTAATATCTAATATCGATGTATTTTCCCCAGTCTTTTTTTTTTTTTCCTGGATAGTTTCTATTGCTCTGTCTCCAGATGCACTAATCTTTTATTCTTTAGTAGCTAATCTGTTGCTAACTTATATTGACATTTCTGGGTTTAATTCTATGGATTGATTGTAGTCATCATAGGGGTGTATTTTCCCAATTCTTTGCATTTTTTTGTAATTTTTAAAAATTAAATGGCAGACATTGTGAACTTTGTGGGGTGCTCGATATTTTTTGTTTTCCTATTAAATATTTTTGAACTTCGTTCTGAGATAAAGATAAGTTACTTATAAACAGTCTAATCCTTTTGAGACTTGCTCTTAGGCTTTGTTCTATGGGACCAGCGTAGCCTTTAGTATAGGACTAATATCCTCCCACTCCTCAGTGGTCCATTCACTCTGTGGTGGGAAAGGGCTGCTTGCTGTGAAGTAACATCATGAAGGTAGGCGTCCCCAGGAAGAAACAGCAGCCAATAAGACACAGGAATGACACATCTGTCCCTGGGCTTGTTGTCCATCTGTGTTGGCATTTTCCTTTGCGCCTGGAACATTGCTGAAACAACTGGTGGCCTTTGAGCTCTAATGATTTTTCCTCACCTCTGACCTTGACTCTGTCTCCGTGACACATTCTGTACTCAGCACATCTCTTTAGTACTTCATGAAGGCGGACAACAGACACGCCAAACTCCAACAGACCCTGGGAGAAATCAGAGGGACAGGGAAATGAGGGAAACACTGCAGAGAGAGGTCTGACCACTCCTACAAGAAGAGAATCAAGTCCTAGTGGACCAAAAGAAGGGGTCCAGGAAGAAGCAGGAATTAAGAAACAAGAAAAAAAAAACTAAATGGAAAAGGAGGTCTATAAAGAGACAGAAAAAAATAAGTGGTACCTCGAGATACCAGTGCCCTAACATATGAGATTTTTGAGATACGAGCCATCGAGCGAGCGATTTTTGCTTTGAAATACGAGCAACATTTGAGATAGGAGTAATCGCACGGATCGGCCGGCTGCACACGACCCACCAGTTTACCGCGACTCGAGCGTCTCATAGTTTCCCACGCCTCAAGGTTACGGAACGAATTACACTCGTATCTTGAGGTACCACTGTAATCAGATCTAAGGGAGGTCAAATGGGAGAGCGTTGGATTCTAGAAACAAAAGAATGGGGCAGGTCAAGCGTGTCCAACTAAGATGAGGGGTACCTTTAGGGTTAAGGAACCTCATCAATCATTTCCCACCCACTTTGGGAGTTCTGGCAACCAGGTCCTTACTCTGCAGGCAGAAGATCAGAAGAGTCATCGCTGCTTAATCTGACCAAGTTAAAAGAAAAGTTTTGAAAATACTGACAATGGAAGTTCCTCAAGTTAATAGCTCAGCTAGATCATCTACTGAGATGCTTACGATGGATTAGATCAATGTAGGAGCTCAGAGCTTCTAATTCACTTTTTTTTGTCTGTTTATTTTAAAATTAATGTATAATTTGCATAATGTGCATAAATACACTCTTTTTTTCTTTATTGATTTTTTACAGAGAGGAAGGGAGAGGGAGAGAGAGTTAGAAACATTGATGAGAGAGGGACATCGATCAGCCGCCTCCTACACACCTCCTACTGGGGATGTGCCCACAACCAAGGTACATGCCCTTGACCCGAATCGAACCTGGCACCCTTCAGTCCGCAAACCAACGCTCTATCCACTGAGCCAAACCGGTTTCAGCTAAATACACTCATTTTACGTGTACAGTTCAGTGAGTTTGACAGATGTATACTCCCATGTAACTACCATCCAATCAATATGGGTAACTGACCAAAGAGTCTAGGGTCGAATTACTTAGAAAACCAAGCAAAACAAGACAATTATTAACTCCAGGGAAAATAAAAAATTGCGCAGGAAAAGACAGGTGATCATAATTCAGTGCATGGCTTGGCTGTGACTGTTGTTTGCAGTAGTTACTTAGTAGTATAAATAACAATTAGATACTGAAGAATAAAAGATTAGTGCATCTGAAAACAGAACAATACAAACTGTATTGAAAAAATAAGTTGTATGCAGGATGATAGTAATAGAAGTACTGAGATGGAGCTAATCAAAATCAGATCAGAACTACTTGGAAAGATAAAAAGGCTGGGGTGAACATAGAGTGAAGATCTGGGGAAAAGAGTGCTTTCATCCTATCCTGCATAATATAAAGTCAGTAGGAAATACCTAAACCTAAAATAATCCTGTTGGCATGTCATTTAGAAAAATAAATAAAATGATCATTTAAAAGAAGTGTTAGGTAGAAAAAAATAATAATAACAAAATAAAACATAAGCCCAGCCAGCGTGTCTCTGTGGTTGAATATTGACTTATGACTCAGGTCGTGATTCGATTCCTGGTCAGGGCACATGACCTGGTTGTGGACTTGATCCCCAATAGAGGGCATGCAGGGCGCGGCTGATCAATGATTCTCTCTCCACATTGATCTTTCTTTCTTTCTTTTTATTTCTTCCTTTTAAATATATTTCATTGATTTTTTTACAGAGAGGAAGGGAGAGGGATAGAGAGTTAGAAACATGGATGAGAAACATCGATCAGCCGCCTCCTGCACGCCCCCTACTGGGGATGTGCCCCCAACCAAGGTACATGCCCTTGATCGGAATCAAACCTGGGACCCTTCAGTCCGCAGGCTGATGCTCTATCTACTGAGCCAAACCGGTTTTGGCTGATGTTTCTTTTATTTTAAATATTTAATTACTCTTAAGTTTCACCACCTTTTAAAAAAAATTTTTATTGAGTTTATTTATTTCAGACAAAAAGGGAGAGGGAGAGAGAGATAGAAACATCAATGATGAGAGGGAATCATTGATTGGCTGCCTCCTGCATGCCCCACACTGGGGATCTCAAGCCCCAAACCTGGGCATATGCCCTGACTGGGAATCGAACCCATGACTTCCAGGTTCATAGGTTGACGCTCCACCACTGAGCCACGCTGGCCGGGTCTCACTGATGTTTCTATATCTCTCTCCCTCTCCCTTCTCTCTTGAAATCAATCCTATCTACTAAAGACAGAATATGCAAAATGACCATCACTTCACAACAAAGATGGGGGCACCCTCAGCCAGTAAGGAGGGAATATGCAAATAGATGCAACAAAGATGGTGGCAGCCAGGCCGGGATGCTTGCATTGTTGCCATGGCAATAATGCAGGCTTTCCACTCGGCCCCAGCTGGTCCTGGCCTCTGGGCAGCATGTGAAGCAGAAGGCAGCTCTGGGCTGAAGCGAAGGCAGGAGATGGAGGCCGGAGTGAAGGCCCGGGTCCCAGGGGCCAGCAGCCAGGGGAAAGAAGGCCTGTTCCCGCATGAATCTCAGAGCATCAGGCCTCTAGTTATATACATTTAAAAAACAAAAATAAATAAATAAATAAATAAATAAATAAATAAATAAATAAATCAGTGGTTCTCAACCTTCCTAAGGCCATGATCCTTTAATACAGTTCTTCATGTGGTGGTGACCCCCAACCATAAAATTATTTCCATTGCTACTTCATAACTGTAATTTTGCTACTGTTAGGAGTCGTAATGCAAATATCTGATATGCGGGATCTATTTTCATTGTTACAAATTGAACATCATTAAAGCATAGTGATAATCACAATTAGGTATTGTGAAATATTTATGTCTAATTACAAATAAATGAAATTTTGTCTTGAAGCATGGTGTAGCATGGGTAACAGTCTTCATATAACAACAGTGAACTACATTGCTACATTTTCCGATGTTTTTTGGCGACCCCTGTGAAAGGCTCATTTGACCCCCAAAGGGGTCGCAACCCACAGGTTGAGAACCGCTGAAATAAATAAAAGACGTGATAGGTTGTCTCTGGGGAGGGGTTAACGAAGTGCAGAAAAAACCCACTTTATGAAATTCAGCATTCACTCATGATTTTCTTCTTCCTTTCCTCACTCTTTTCTAGTAAAGCAGCCCTAAAGCCACTGCATGGGGCAGGGCAAAAACCCCCCAAGCTGATGGCTGTCTGGGGTGAGATACCTGGGCCCCAGCAGATCTTCCTGCTTCAGATTGGCATTCATAGTTATACCAGAGGCCCGGTGCATGAAATTCATGCAAGAGAAGGACTGCCTTTCCCCGGCTGCCGGCACCTGGGATCCAGGCTTCCCTCGCAGTCCCGGCTTTGTCTGAAAGGATGTCTGGTCTAATTAGCATAGGAGGCTTTTGTTTTATTTTTATTTATTTATTTATTTTATATATTTTATTGATTTTTTTACAGAGAGGTAGGGAGAGGGATAGAGAGTTAGAAACATTGGTGAGAGAGAGACATCGACCAGTTGCCTCCTGCACGCCCTCCACTGGAGATGCGCCCACAACCAAGGTACATGCCCTTGACCGGAATTGAACCTGGGACCTTTCAGTCCGCAGGCCGACGCTCTATCCACTGAGCCAAACCGGTCTCGGCCATAGTATGCTTTTAATATTCCAGAAATTTTCTTCTAAGCACTGCTTTAGTAGCACCCCATAAGATTGAATACGCTGTCCTGGATTTCCATCCATAGCAAAGTATTTTTAGATTTTCCTTTTGACTTCTTTGACCCACTGGTTACATAGACGCGTGCTGTTTAATTTTAACATATTTGTGAATTTCACCCATGTTTCCTGTTATTGACGCCTTTTCATTCCATGTTAGTCAGAGAACAACATTTATATTGTTTAAATGTATCGAGGTTGGTTTTATAACCTGGCAGATGGCCTCTCCTTGAATGTATACGCATGTATATGGGTACTATATTCTGTTGTGTGGAGGCCTGGCTGGCTGTGAGTTAAGTTTAATTGGTTTATGGAGTTGCCCGAACCTTTTTATTTCCTTGTTGATGGTCTGTGCACTCGCTCCATCCGTTACTGAAGGTAGAATATCTAAGTCTCCCTCCCCCTCTGCATTTCTAATGTGATTCTTGTGGTTTGGGCAGGGCTGTCTTCCTGTTTCCTGACCACAACCAGGGTGGGACCTATACCAGAGCTGTTGAATAGCCAAGGCAACTTAAGAGGATGAATGCCGCCAAAGCCAGTGTGGCTCAGTGGATAGAGCGTCGGCCTGTGGACTAAAGGGTCCCCGGTTCGATCGCAGTCGAGGGCACGTATCTTGGTTGCGGGCACATCCCCAGTGTGGGGTGCGCAGGGTGCGGCTGATCGATGTCTCTCTCATTGATGTTTCTAGCTCTCTGTTCCTATCCCTTCCTCTCTGTAAAAAATCAATAAAATATATATAAGAAAAAAAAAAAGAGGATGAGTCCCCTTGTTGATAGTAGGACTGAAGGCCAAGGTCTCTCTGAACATGGGAATCTTAGTCAGAATGTTCCAGGCTAAGATGCCAGAGGCAGGTGCAAGGAGAGCAACTACAGCCCACTGCCTGGGCGTGCCTTCTGTAATGCAAATGCTTGATGTCGCTGTTAGCCACCAGCCTCTTCTGTCTAAGCCTGAGACTCTAAGGCAGCGGTTCTCAACCTGTGGGTCTCGACCCCTTTGGGGGTCGAACGACCCTTTCACAGGGGTCGCCTAAGACTATTTCCCATAGTCTTAGGAACCAACACACCGCTCCTCGGTGTAGCAAAATGTAGCAATGTAGTTTAGTGTTGTCATATGAAGACTGTTACCCATGCTACACCAGGATTCAAGACAATATTTCATTTATTTGTCATTAGAAATAAATATTTTACAATATATAATTACATATTGTTTTTGTGATTAATCCCTATGCTTTAATTATGTTCAATTTATAACAATGAAAATACATCCTGCATATCAGATATTTACCCTACAGTTCATAACAGTAGCAAAATGACAGTGATGAAGTAGTCATGGAAATAATTTTATGGTTGGGGGTCACCACCACATGAGGAACTGTTTTAAAGGGTTGCGGCATTAGGAAGGTTGAGAACCACTGCTCTAAGGGGTATAACCCATGGTACTGACCAGCTAGTGTGTTGGAGAGGCGGTTATTCTGTGGGGCTACAGGCAGGAGAGAGCGGAGAGAGGCCGGAGAGGCTACTGAGGCTGGGATGTGAGGGGGAGACAAGGCAGAGACAGGAGAGAGGCTGGGAGGAAGGGCAGGCTCAGAGGATGTGCCCAGAGACCGGTGCAGGCTGCCCCAGTGGGGGGCGTGCAGGAGGCAGCTGATGGATGTTCCTCTCTCATCGATGTTTCTAACTCTCTATCCCTCTCCCTTCCTCTCTGTAAAAATCAATAAAATATATTTAAAAAAAAAAAAAAGAGGCCGAAACCGGTTTGGCTCAGTGGATAGAGCGTCGGCCTGCAGACTAAAAGGTCCCAGGTTCGATTCCGGTCAAGGGCATGTACATTGGTTACACTGGTCAAGGGCATGTACATTGGTTACACTGGTCAAGGGCACGTACATTGGTTGTGGGCACATCCCCAGTAGGGGGCGTGCAGGGGGCAGCTGATGGATGTTCCTCTTTCATGGATGTTTCTGGCTTTCTATCCCTTTCCCTTCCTCTCTGTGAAAATCAATAAAATATATTTTTTTAAAAAGGGATTATGTGCTCTCTTAGGGGTGGTAACCCTTTAGAATGAGGGCTCTGAAAGGGGGCCTTTCAAAGGTGGGTTAACCTAAATGCACAGACTTGCTTCAGGCAAAGATAACGAAAGAGGTGTGACGACCACCCACCGTGACCTGCCCACGTGGAAAGTGAGGGTTTATTCCTCTCCCGCTCTTTGTGCACTCTCTGTTCCACGAGCGGGGCTGGATGAGAGAAAGGATCCGCTATCTCTCACCCACACTCACCCAGGACCTGCTGCAGCACCAGACAGCTGGGGCAGGCTGAGAGCCCACATCCTGTTCCTCCCACGAGGAGCCATGGGGGAGGGGGGGAGGGGGGGGAGGAAGCCCTGTGTTCCTGCTCACAGCCCCCGAGTTGGGAGAGTGAAGAGGAGTCTTGGTTGAAAGACCGCAGATGATCCCCTTTCTGATCTAATTTTCATGCTTTCTTGAATAGCTTATGTATTCACTTGCTGTCTTCTCTTAGGATTATTTCCAAAACTCTAAACAGTCGTTGGCTGTCTGCTTGTTTTATAGTATTTTTCGTCAGTTGCACTAGGAAGTGGAGCAGCCCAGCTCATCCAGGCCAGGCCGGTAGGCAATCTCTTTCCTGTCCACCAAAGTCAGCCGCCGCCACTCTCATGCCGGCAGGTGTTCCCAACCTGGGGCTGGGGAAAGGGAGACTGTATTCCATGAACGGTTTGGCCACAGGGAAACGGTCTCCAGAGGATCAGAAAGCGTGCCTTTCAAAGAGCAAGTTCCCACCCCAGTGGCTGGTCCATCTTAGTGCAGAGGAGGTAACCACATTGGTACAGGCGGGTGTGAGTCAACACAGCACTGTCCTGATTGGCCACTTTTCTGTGTGTGTGTGTGTGTGTGTGAGGGGGGGGGGGGGGGGGTCATTTACGGAGCCTGATTGGCCAGAGTGATATGCAAAAGAACCTAGAGCTGTGAGGTTGGATAGCAGGGCACGTGTCAACCCGCCCACTGGGTAAAAACAGACACCCAGAGCCTTTTATACGGGTTAGGACTGGGACCACCGGAACTGCAGGAGGCCCCGGTTTCGTGGTTTTCCGGTGAAGTGCAACAACATGCAAGAGACAACTCTGCTTCCTCTAGCTGCTAGATGTTTCCTTTCGGATTGGAACCCAGTTAGCCCGAAGGAGTCAGTCCTCCTTGGCGGGCATGCTCCTCCTTCGGTGGGTATATTATTCTTGCCACTTTTCTGTCAATTTGAAATTATTTCAAGGAAACTGCAAAAATTAAAAAAAAACAACAACAACAAATCACAAAGTAGTTATTAAGAATACTTAGAGGGCCCAGACCGGTGTGGCTCAGTGGACAGAGCTTCGGCCTGCGGACTGAGAGGTCCCAGGTTCGATTCCGGTCAAGGGCATGTGCCTTGCTGGCGGGCACATCTCCAGCGTGGGGCGTGTGCAGGAGGTGGCTGATCGATTTCTCTCTCTCATCGTTGATTCTGACTTTCTCTCTCCCTTCCTCTCTGTAAAAAATCAATAAAAAATATATATAAAAAAAAGAATACCTAGATGAAAACATTCAGTGCTTTTCACCTTGGCTACTTAGGGCGATCCCCCTGCCCTGCGTAAAAAAAAAGCACAGGCGGTGGTGTCTGCTCCTGATGCCAAGCAGCCCTGCCTTGAAGGGCGCTGCGCTCCCAGGCTTACAAACAGGAAATAGCGGGTGGGCGGTGATCCAGAGGGCGTGCAACCGACGGGGGCTGGTGAGTGGTGGTGGGGTGTGTATGGTGGTGGTGATGGGGGGAGAGGGGGGTCTCTGGCCCGATCGCGGGGCCCAGGCTCCGGCCGGCCAGCAGCGCGCTGGCCAGGGCTCCAGCGGGGGAGCAGCCAAGGGGCCAAGGGGCGTAGGGCGCGCAGCCAAACGCCGAACGCCACGTCCTCTTCCCTTTGGCCGCGCTCCCCGGCGCCCGGGAGGGCGCAGACGGACAGGAGGCGGCGGTGACAGCCGGTACGTGGCCCTCTCCGTCCCGGTGGCTCCCCGGCGCCCCGGCTCCCCGGCTCCAGGGCGCCCCGCGTGCAGCCAAGCGCGCGCTCCCCGACCTGGCGCGGGGCCGGGGGGCTCCCGGCAAAGGCCAGGAGCCGGGGGTGGGTGTGTGTGTGTGTAGGGGGGTGGACCTTCGGGCAGGTGACTCCCCCCGGCCCGCCTTTACCTCTGGCTGGCCCGCGGGCACCCCCCGGGGCGGAGCCCCCCGCCCCCGCGCCCACCCCCTTCTGCCCCCTGACCCCCTCCCTCTCCACCTCCCCCCCAGCTCCCCACCCCTCGCCGGGCTCTCTCTCCCCGCGCGCACCCCGATGGCCGGGGGCGGGGGGGTTTGCCAGAGGCTGCGGGCATCCCCGGGTGCGGTGCGCCCGGGGCGCGGGGGGCGCGGGCTCCACCGGACCGACCCAGCCGCCCAGCCCGGTGCGCCCGGTGCCCGGGAGGCGGTTCGGAGGGTGCGCAGAGCCCCGGGCGAGCTGCTCCCCAGAGCGGGCCGCCTGCCCTTCTTTTTCCGCAGGTTCAGGGGGACCCTTCGGGGGCAAACGTGCGCTCCCACGAGGCGTTTTCATTTTATTTTATTTTATTTTATTTTTTTATTATTTTATTTTATTTATTTATTTATTTATTTATATTTATATTTATTTATTTATTTTTTTTGCTTGGTGCGGTGCCCGGGTTTGGGCAGAAAGCGCCTCTCCTCTTTGCAAACTCGAGCCCCGGGGCCGCCGGAGCGCGCACGAGGCGCCCTGGGCGCGGTTCCCGCTCGGAACCGAAAGCGCGTTCCGGGGACACAAAGTCCAAGGTCAGGGCCGTGGGGCCGCTCCGGCGAGTGTGCACCTTTGGCTTTGGAGCTGGTTTACCCGGCGCGACCGGCCCCGCGGTCGGACCGGCCCCGCGGGCCCGCTGTGCGCACGGGAGCGCGGAGCCGAGGAGCCGCCTGCACGAGGGGCGGGGGTGTGGGGGGGGTCCCCCAACAGTCTTATTCCTCTCCCCCCCCAAAAATAAAGTCCCATCTGGAGGAGGAGGACGAAGGAGGCTTCGCTCAAACCCGCAAACAAGACCCACGCGCTGGGCGGGGCCGCCCGGAGGGCCCCACCTTGGGCGCATTCAGTACTTGTTTTACCGGGTGGGGCGTCCTGGTTAAATAAATAAATGGCTTTTCCTTCCCAGGCTGCATGTAACTGACATTTGGGGTTTTAATTTCTCTTCCTCTCCTCCCGGCTCCTCCCCCTCTTCTTCCTCTTCCTCTTTCTGCTCCTCCTCCTCCTGCTCCTCCTCCTCCTCCTCCTCTTTAATTATTATTATTATTATTATTATTATTATTATTATTATTATTATTATTATTTAGCGCTAGGAGGTGGTGGGGGGGTCTCCTGGAAGAACTCAAGGATGTGTTCATCATCACCATCACCACCCATTCTGGGGCGCCCACTCCTGTCCCCGCGCGCGCGCCAGGTCCCGGGTGGGGGGGGCGCGGCCTGCAGGGCGGCCTGGCGGCGGCTCCGGGTTGCGCCCCGACCGGTTTCGGGGAAGCCCGGCCCCGGCCTCTCCCGCTTGCTTCCTCCTGGTTCTTTCCGGACCCAGAGCGTCCGCGATCGCCCGCTGTCCCCCACCCCACCCCCGGCCGAGGCCCGCGACCAGCGTGAGTACCCGGGGGCCCGCACCCCCCGCTCCCCCACCGGCACCCCCTGGCCCTGGGCTCGGGGACCGGAGGGGCTCTGTCCCCCCGGTGGATCCGGGCAGAGCCGGGCAGGTGCCGCGTCTCCCTCGCGTCCTGGAGACCCTGCAGCGCGCGCCTGCTCGCTCTCCTGTCCGCATCCTCCCCCGAATCGCCACCGTTTGCGGCTCCTTCTTCCTTAGAGCGAGCGCCCCGGAGGCTGTGACACTCCCCTCTGACTTAGTCCTGACCTGCCTCTTTGCCTTGGAGCTGCCTCTCCTCCTGCCAGGATTGCTGCAGCTTCCCCGGCACAGGCCGAGCTGGGGTGCTGCTGGGGAGAGCCCAGGTGGATTCGAACTTGGGTCCTGGCCCCAGCAGCTGAGTGGCCCCAGGAGGAGGAGACGCAGCAGAGTCACCTCCACAGCCCACTGGGTGCCCAGCAGCTAGGCCAGGGCCACAGGCAGCCTGGAACCCAGAGGAGGAAAGCCAGTGGCCGGTTCCAGAGCTGTCCGCTGGGGCTTACAGGGGCCCTGGCTCTCCTCACTGTATCATCATCAGCCAGGGGAGGACACTTCTGTATTCCTATTGAAATGCCCTGTTTCTGCTTTTTAGGCAGCTACCTCGGCCCTCCTCCAGAAGGACTTCACAGCCCTTTCTGGGGGGGCCGTTTCCTCTGTACTTGCATAAATCCAGGGGCTTATTTTTGCCCTTTACACAGGATGGCACTGTATTGTCATATTTCTTTAAAGGGAAGAAAAAAAGAACAACAACTTTCCAGTCAAGTGATAGTAGAATCATGTGGCTCAAAAATACATGCAGAATAAACAAAGGCTCCAGATAACCAAAGTTTACAGTTTCGTGCTGTGGTGTTTTTTTTTTTTTTAGACGTTTATGCACTCAAATACAACCTTTGACGTGTCTTTAAATGTGTAGAGGTATTTTCTTATTGGGTATGGTGCTGTTTCTCCAGCTGTATTTCAGAACCGCTGGTGTTTGTTTTTCTTCTTCCAACTAAGATGTAGTTTAACTCCCCTCTCTGGAGTCATGGTTTCTAATGACCACTTTTCTTGTGTTTGAGAAGGTGTGTATCCACACTTAACATTTCATCAATCTGCTTGTTCAGAAGCCGGAATGTTTTGTTTTTGTTTTTTCTCCCTCCTCAACTATGGGTTTAGAGGAATAATTTCTCCTTTGACCTCTTGTGCATACAAGTGAACGAATGGACGTATGTATTCATATATGTAATAGGTATATACTTGAAGCTTTTCTTTCCAGATAAAACTGCTTCCTTCCCTCACCCCCACTTTGTACCCTTATGTCTCTCTGGTGTGGTCTCCACTTTTAGCCACTTTGCCTTTCCAGCCATTTAGTTGTTTTGTGCAGAACAGACCAAACGCTTCCTCATTGGTCTCCTCTTATTCTAGATATCGGGCTGTCATTTTTAGTATTTCCCTGCTTATGAAAGAACTGCGCTCCTCCAGTTTGATACCACATTGACCTGCATACTCGAGCTGGTTTATGTCTTCTGCAGCGAGCTCTTCAATGGGGGCCTGGGGGCTGGGGGTAGCTCCTGCCTTGAGCATCTGCCCCCTCGTGGTCAGTGTGCATCATAGCGATCGGTCAATTTGCATATTAGGCTTTTATTATGTAGGATTAGTAGCCCATCGTACGGAATCGGGGATGCACAGTGGGCTGCCCAGTGCTTCCGAGGGCGCGGGCAGGAACCTCAGCGTGCTGCCGGGACCCGTGCGGTAGAGGAGGAGGAGGTGGACCCACCGTCTCCTCTCTGGGCCTGGGTCTGGGCTCGGCCTCGGAGGCTGCGGGCCGGCCTTCCTGTCCCTGTCAGTGTCTGCTCTGGCTCCAGGGGGTGGCAGTGTGTGTGTGTGTGTGTGTGGCGGTGGTGGCCCCGAGCCAGGCGTGGCGACAAAGCAAGCATTCCGCCAGCCGCTCATACTGCCCAGGACTGAGGGGCTCCGGTGGGGCTGAGAAGACTGGGTGCTGCCACTTCCTTTGTGATGGAGTGGTGGTTAATTTGCCTATTATCATTTTATCAGCTAGGATGAGTAAGGCATTGCAGGCCTTACTTGTGGAGTTATGTAATGATGACCAGTCAGGTCAAGGTTGAGGAGAATGAGCTTGGCAAGCCTGGACCGGTCCACCACAGCCTTAATGAAGGTGAGTAAGAAACTGAATCTATCCTTAGGAATCTTACCACAGATGACAGGTGCCCAAACTAGAGTAAGACAAGTGCCAGGCAAGAGGAAAAAGGATGCTGTGAAGCAAGAGGAGATGGGGCCTGATTTGGGGGTCAAGACAAGCTTCTGAAAGAGATACCTGGAAAGATGGGAGAGAATTCCAATCAGCAGGGACTGAAAAAAAAAAAAAAGGAAGGAGCTTTCCAACGGGGAGCAAATACTGGAGCGAAGACGTTGGGACAGGAGAACAGTGTCCAGGAATAGTGAGATTTTGAGATGTCTCGATTCGGATGATGGGTTGGACAGAGGTGGGAGATAGAGTTAGGTGTTGGGGCTCTGTATGAGAAGTTTGCCCTAGTAAAAATTTATCTTTGGTTAAAAAAAGGGGGCCTTGCCGAAACCGGTTTGGCTCAGTGGATAGAGCGTCGGCCTGCGGACTGAAGGGTCCCAGGTTCGATTCCGGTCAAGGGCGTGTATCCTGGTTTCGGGCACATCCCCAGTAGCGGGCGTGCAAGAGGTGGCTGATTGATGTCTCTCTCTCATCGATGTTTCTGACTCTCTATCCCTCTCCCTTCCTCTCTGTAAAAAATCAATAAAATATAAAAAAAAGGGGGGGGGCGCCACTATGTTAAGTGGTGACTCTGCTTATGTGTCTGTATTCAGTTAGACAATTCATGATTTCTTTTTGATCTAGATTCTTTCTCATTCTGTGGTTCTTTCATTCCCTTGGTGTTTGTTGTTGTTGTTTGTTTTTAATATATTTTATTTTTTAATATATTTTATTGATTTTCTTTTTTTTAGTTTTTTTTATTAATTTTTATTAATTTTTTATACATATCTCCCCATTGCCCTCCTCCCTCCCAGGCGTACCCCGACCCCCCAGTGTCTGTGATCATTGG
>JAAGEH010000022.1:2826389-2878815 GCA_011751065.1 Lasiurus cinereus
ATCATCTGTAAGATTTATTTTTCCTTCCTGCCACCTGTCACCGAGCTCTAACAGTCAGGTGGGAAACAGGCTGGGTCACAGCATTTCCTTTATGAACTTGGGTACCGGGGATGCTAAGTACAAGGACAGAGGAGGTGTGGAAAGCAGGCATTTGGGGGGAGCCTGGTGCAGTGGTTAAGTCATAGCCTCCCGAGTCATATTGGTATGAAACCTTGACTCTTTTTAAAAATATATATATATTATTGATTTTTTACAGAGAGGAAGGGAGAGAGTTAGAAACATTGATGAGAGAGAGGCATTGATCAGCCGCCTCCTACACGTCCCCTACTGGGGATGTGCCTGCAACCAAAATACATGCCCTTGACCGGAATCGAACCTGGGACCCTTCAGTCTGCAGGCTGACGCTCTATCCACTGAGCCAAACAGGTTTCGGCGGAATCTTGACTCTTGCCACTTGTTAACTCTATGCTGTTGGGCAATTTATTCAACTGTTCTAGTCCTCAGTAGTCTCATCTGTGAAGTGGGAACCATAGTATCTGCCATGTGGTTGTTGGCAGGAAAAACTTCGGTCATGTGCAGACGTGTTTAGGACAGCCCCAAAGTAAGGAACTAAGTAAATGGGACCAGCCAACGTGATCTGGTTTCTGGTTTAAAGGTTAGGAATATTACATTTATCCTCTAAGCCAGTCTGATCTTTACTGGCTTAGCACTGGCTAAGGTTGAACATTGTTTTGAGTAATATATTTAATTCAATATGATTGACAAAACAACAAACAAACAAACAAACAAAAACACACAAACATGTTATACCCCAGCAAAATAGTCTTATGCCATTCACAATATAATGGCAGAGCTCAAATCATTCACCTGCTGGCACTGTAGCTGCTTTGTCTACTCTAGCTCCCTCTGTGCCTTCACTGTGATTTAGAGCAGTGGTTCTCAACCTTCCTAATGCCGGGACCCTTTAATACAGCTCCTCATGTGGTGGTGACCCCCAACCATAAAATTATTTTCGTTGCTACTTCCTAACAGTAATTTTGCTACTGTTGTGAATCGTAATGTAAATATCTGTGTTTTCTGATGGTCTTAGGCAACCCCTGTGATGGGGTCGATGGACCCCCAAAGGGGTTGCGACCCACAGGTTGAGAACCACTGATTTAGAGGAAAACTCAAGTATCCCTGAGCAAATGCGGCTCCTTTTGTTTGCTTATAGTTGCTGGGGAGAGAGGCTTTCCAAGATGATACTCTGTGTCCCCACCTTCAAGAAGTCACCTGAGCCTTAACCGGTTTGGCTCAGTGGATAGAGCCTGCGGACTGAAGGGTCCCAGGTTCGATTCCGGTCGGAGGCATGAACCTTGCTTGCGGACACATCTCCAGTGTGGGGCGTGCAGGAGGCGGTTGATCCATGTGTCTCTCTCTCATCGTTGATTCTGACTTTCTATCACTCTCCCTTCCTCTCTGTAAAAAATCAATAAAATATATTTTTAAAAAAAGAAAAAGAAACATCGATCGGCCGCCTCCTGCTTGCCCCCTACCGGGGATGTGCCCGCCACCAAAGATGCATGCCCTTGACCGGAATCGAACCTGGGACCTTTCAGTCCACAAGCTGACGCTCTATCCACTGAGCCAAACCGGTTTGGGAAAGAATGGAATCTCACGTATGTCCTTGGATCGGTGAAAGTAGGATGGGAACCCGTCGCGCTGGCTGCTGTGCCCTTGATTACAGAGAACGTTCTGTGCTTTGGCTGTCAGACGGTTTGGCGGCCACGTAAACATTCTCAGAAAAATCGGTCACCTAATAGAGCCGCTGTGGACGCCAGGGAGTTATGAAACATGGTAGACGCTGCTACTGACTTAGTGTGTGGGGGCTTTTTCCAGGAAAGCTTTGCACAGCGGCCGGTGATTCAGCCGAGAAGGGCTTCGCTGGGCAGGTAGATGGATGAGGTAATCCGGGCAAAGGCGCACCGTATGCACTTGTTTGGGCGAAGCCGCATGGGCAAGGTGGGTGTTAAGGAGCGATGAGGGCAGGGCCTGGACCACAGGAGGCCTCGAAGGCTAAGAAAATTGGAACCTGCCGTGGGAGAGGAGGAACCCTTTGGAAGGTTTGAATCAGGAAACGGTCTGGGTTCAGGCAGGAGCTTCAGAAAGTTCATTCTGAGAGGAGATGGGTTTGGAGAGGGTGGAGCCATAGGCAGGGGGAACAGAAAGAAAGGTCAGGGAAATAGAAGGTCCAGGGGACCAGTCTGGGAGGGAGATGGATGGGAGGGTGCACCCTCCTTTAAGGAGCAGGTGCAGAAGGAGGGCGTTGGGAGTCAGAGGTTAGCAAGGGGCTGCATAGGATACAGGGGTGCGAGGTCAGCCAAGGGAGGGGCTTACAGGGCAGGGTTAATCAGCAGACCTCAGATGTGGCCGCTAGGAGGTCCCCGAGGCCTCTATGAGAGCACTGTCAGCAGGAATGGAACACTGGGGTGACACAACATTTAAGGGGTGCTTAAAAACGCATTAATCAAGATAAACGATTTTAATGCAATATTTTGGAAAAAAATTGACATTCATGCCAAAAAATCCATAATGAACCAACTATCAACATTTAAAACGGACAGCATTAGCATTACTGGTGTTTCCTTCGGCAGCTGGTAGTTTGGCTCTGCACGGAGTGTCAATGTGTGAAGGATGCGGGGGGCGGGGTGGAGGATGCAGGGGGAGGCATCGCAGAGTGAGGAGTGGATGGACGGGGAAGTAACTGAAGGATGGAGGGCAGACTCTTCATGCATCAAGGCCCGGCTTCACATGGAAGTCAAATACCGGATCGGGCTGGCTAGGGCCCTGGTCGGCTGACTCCTGGGCGTGCCGATCCCTGGGATCGGGGCTTAATCACAAGGAACAACAACAGCCGGTGGTTATTGGAGTGGAGAGTCTAGGTCAGTGGTCAGCAAACTCATTAGTCAAACAGAACGGCAAACCGCCCGCAGCTTGCGAGTCGCAGTTTGCCCACTACTGGGCCAGGGGGTCTGAGGCCTGAGTCTTTTTCTTGGTGCTGTTTTTTTTTTTTTAGAATTTTTTTTAATTCTAATATATTTTACTGACTTTTTACAGAGAGGAAGGGAGAGGGATAGAAAGTTAGAAACATCAATGAGAGAGAGAGACATCCATCAGCTGCCTCCTGCACGCCCCCTACTGGGGATGTGCCTGCAACCAGGATACATGCCCTTGACCGGAAAGGTCCGCAGGCCGACGCTCTATCCACTGAGCCAAACCGGTTTTGGCTGTTTATTTAAGATGGAGAGGCTTGAACATATTTACAAGCTGAGGGAAGGAGTCCCTGCAGACAGGGAAAGGTTGACCCAAGAGCTCATGGGGACGAGGGCACAGGAGGAGTGGTTGGCCCTGGGCGAGCCGAGGGTCAGCAGGTGCCAGCCCCACCATGGGGATGGGGAAGGTTCTGAGAGTTCAATCTGGTACATGTCAGCTGAGGATACCTGCACCCCTGGGTGGTGATGGGTGGAAGGGAGCGGTGTGGGTGGAGCCCTTGTGACGTCCTGGGAAAGGAGCTGACCAAGTTCCTTAAGGACGGCCTCAGAGCAGCAGTGAGGGGCCTGCTGAGATGGAGAGCCTCAGGGTGAGGTGTGATCCCTCCCATCCCTTCAGCCAGATTCGCTGTGCTGGAGGAGGCTCACCATGGTGGGGGGAGGCTCGGGTGATGCGTCAGCCTGCTTTTCCCGGGACCCAGGGGCTCTCTGGGACACAGAACTCTTAGTGCTACAACTGGAAAGCCCTGGCCCATCAGGACCCGCTGGTCCCTCGGGGTGTTGCAGAGCTGGGGGTCAGGGGCCAACATGGCAGGGGATTGGGAGGTGCTGGCTGGCCGAGTTTGTAGCTTATGCTGTCCGTACAGATTGGGGAGAAAGGGAAGTGAGGCTATTACTTGGGAGTGATTGGTGAACATGCCTTCATTCATTCAACAAATATTTTTTTAAAAATATATTTTATTGATTTTTTACAGAGAGGGAAGGAAGAGGGATAGAGAGTTAGAAAACATCCATGAGAGAGAAACATCGATCAGCCGCCTCCTGCACGCCCCCTACTGGGAATGTGCCCGCCACCAAAGTGCGTGCCCTTGACCGGAATCGAACCTGGGACCTTTCAGTCCGCAGGCCGACGCTCTATCCACTGAGCCAAACCGGTTTTGGCATCATTCAACAAATATTAACTGAGGGCCTACTCTGAGTCCGGCAGGGAGGATTTAACCAGAAGGAAGATAGGAATGCCCTCCTGGACTGTCCTTCTGTGCTGGCTAATGTCAGTTGATCTTCAGGACCCATGTCACCTCTGTCCCGAGGGCGGACAACTACAGACTGCATCTTTACAAGTAGGGTGTGCCTTCTTTACAAGTAGGATGTGGCTTCTATACAAGTAGGGTGTGGCTTTTCTCCATTTCTCTGCTGGCAAGCATGGTGGTGATGGCTTGGGGGTCTGGGTGGCCGCGTGTAGGTGTCCAGTCGCCGGGTGTGGAGCGGGTGGAGGCAGGAGTGGTGGCCGTGGGTTGCCTTCTGGTGTCTGGGTCACCGCAGGGGCTCTTGAGCTCACGTCTCCCTGTGACGGCTTCCTGCTCCCCCTCTAACCCCCCCACTCCCCCACCCCGGGCCTCCTGCTTCCCCACCTGCTCGGCTGAGACACGGTCTTCCTGGGACGTCCCAGGAATCTTTCTTTTTCTTTTTTAAAAAATATATTTTATTGATTTTTCACAGAGAGGAAGGGAGAGGGATAGAAAGTCAGAAACATCGATGAGAGAGACATCAATCAGCCGCCTCCTACACCCCCCCCCCCACTGGAGATGTGCCCTCAAGCAGGGCACATGCCCCCGACCGGAATCAAACCCGGGACCCCTCAGTCCGCAGGCCAACGCTCTATCCACTGAGCCAAACCAGTCTCGGCAGGAATTTTCTCAGGAGCCCACCCCAGAACCCCCCCACCCCCCCAGCCCTTGCTGCAGCTTTATAAACACCCCTATTGAATCCAGGGAAAAGGCCGGGTTTCTGGTTCCCAAACCTGACACTCGTTGGGTTGGCCAGGGTTGTGTAGACTTTCACTTTGGGAATTTACAGCTGAGTTGTTTAAAAGGTCATTGAACCCTCCCCCGACTTCCAGGCGAGAAGTGAAACTGCAACGAGTGGTCTTAGGTTTTGTTTCTCACTGTGAAGATCAGAACAGTCTGTGCCAGGCTGCGGGGCTATGAAAAGGGCAAGGCATCGTCAACCCATTAAAATTTGACAGTGGAGGCGAGGGGAGAAGGAAAGGGGAATTTTGTTTTAAAGAATCCTACAGCCAGAGGGAGGCCAGTTCTGTCTGGCTAGAAAAGGCTGAAGGCAGTGGAGTGGAATGAAATGGAGCTGATGGTGATGACTCAGGAGGAGGACTGGGCATTGAAAAGCAGGAAAGAAAAGACCTGGGCACAGAGGGCCCCTTCTGCCCCTCACTCAAGCGTGGCGAAGCCAGTGACCTGGGAGGAGGTGAGTGCAGACGGAGCTGGCGGCTGGCTTCCCAGGACTCCTTGGGCCTTCTTCCTCCTGCTGCCACCCCTCCCGTGCCCCTCGACACCTCTTTGGAGTCGTGTTAAGGGAAATGGACCGGTTCTTTTTGAGGATGGCTTTGGGGTGCCTCTCGGCTTCCTTGTTCTAAAGCTTAGCTATGTCTATGCACCTGGGGAGCTCTGAAAGCATCTAGAAGGTTGTGCAATATGTGTGCACAAGGGATCAGAGCTCATTTTCCTTTAAAAAAAAACCCTATAAGGTTTCCTTTGGGGCTTGCGGTTGTTGTCTAAATTTTATTGTACTGTGTTCAGAGAGTGTGGTCTGAGGTCTGTTTATTTTAGCGTCTGTATACCTACTGTCCAGCTCCTGAAGCAAAATATTACGCGTTCAGCCACGTCGCCTCTGTGTGTTTTTTTTTGTGTGTATTTTTTTTAACCTAGTCACATTCCATTCATCCTGCCATGGAAAAACAATTCAGTACTTATGATAGCTATATCTGTTTTCATATTTTCACTACACACACACACACACACACACACACCACGCCCTAAACAATATACAGAGTGGGGTAAAAGTAGATCTACAGTTGTGAGTACTCGAAACATGAGTTTATTCTTATATTGTCATTTATTAATTATTTTCCATACGAACGATTGTAAACCTACTTTTACCCCACCCTGTATGGTATCACTTTCTAAGCATTTAGGGTGTTCATGTATGCTTTATAGCAATTTGCTTTTTGCCTAGGCAAGAAATGTTTCTTCTGTTTTGCTTTTACTTTGTGAGATTCATGTAGTACTAGTTTATTTTCAGGGCCATGTGGCACTTCATTGAAGGACTATACCTTTTTAAAAATATATCTATTTTATTGACCTCAGAGGAGAAGGGAGAGGGAGAGAGAGACAGAAATATCAATGAGAGAATCATTGATTTGCTGCCCCTTGCACAGCCCCTACTGGGGATCGAGCTCACCACCTGGTACCTTCCCTGACTGGGAATTGAACCATCGACCTCTTGGTCCCTGGTCTTTGTTCAACCGCTGAGCCCACCAGCTGGGCTGTATATAAATATTTTATAGGTTAATTTGTAAAAATTATTCACAAAATTGTGACTTTTACTGAGTAAAAAACAAGAAATTGACCTCGTTTCATGGAAACTAGTGACTGTTAACATGCCTGTGAGTGAAGTATAGATTTAGGCTTTCTGAATATTAAGGCTTTCTGAATATTTCCTTTAAAATATGAACTCTTTAATATTTTCATTGATGAATAGTTCTGGGATTTTAGGAAAATTGTGCTTCCTCTAAGAATCTGTTCTGTTTTTCTTTTCTTTGACAGCAAGAACTACATATTCAATGTTCCATATCCCCCTTTTTGCTTTGACTGCCAGGAAGCTCAGGGACAAATTCACAGCCTACTAGAATCTGTGTGGTCCTTTCGGGCCTGCATTGTATGTACCACTCCAACCCGTGTTGACACTCTACCCTAATTTTTTTCCTTTGTTGACACATAATAAATTTTCCTGCATGTGTAATTTTACTTAAGATGCCCCAAATCTTTGGTGGACTGAGCTTAAAGGTAAATAAAGATTACTTATAAATAAATAAAATAGATCCAGTGTTCTTTTCACTAAGTTGAGCTACGTAAGCATGTACATAGAGTACTTGTCTGCAAAGAGGTAGCAACAGCAAGCACCATGCAGCTGGGCTGTGTTTCCAGGTGTTTATTTGCTGTGGTTACTTAGCTTTTAACCTGCAGCATTCTCTGACCGCAGCAGACAGGGACTCTCCCAGGACACAAGCATTGTTAAGCGTAAAACAGAGCCAGGAAACTTGAGACTCCCTGGTGGCTGCCATTTGCAGCTTACGGGTGGGAAGAAAACTGGTGGTGGTGCAAGGAAAGACGTTAAGAGTATATACCCACGGCATGACCGCCCCGCCACTCCCACCCGGATCCCATCCCAGGCCTGGGGTCTTTCCCCACATCTTCCGTTCCACTTCCTTCCTTCCACTGGGACCACCAAGGACTCCAGTGGCAACTGGCTGCCCTGCAGCAGCGTGTGGAGAGCCAGGGACCTCTGGAACGTCCAGGGGGATCAGGAGGGGGGGCATAGAGAGGTGATCAGGTCAAAACCGGTGTGGCTCAGTGGATAGAGCATCGGCCACCAGACTTGAAAGGTCCCAGGTTCGATTCCGGTCAAGGGCATGTATCTTGGTTGCGGGCACATCCCCAGTTGGGGGTGTGCAGGAGGCGGCTGATCGATGTTTCTCACTCTCTATCCCTCTCCCTTCCTCTCTGTAACAAATCAATAAAATATCTTAAAAAAAAAAAAAGAGGTGATCAGAACTTGACAAGGTTCAGCTGTGGCGGCAGGTCCTCAGTGGTCCTCAACCTTCCTCAGGCCGCGACCCTTTAATACAGTTCCTCATGTTGTAATGACCCCCAACCATAAAATTATTTTCGTTGCTATTTCATCACTGTAATTTTGCTACTTTTAATGAATCATAATGTAAATATCTGTGTTTTCCCATGGTCTTAGGCGACCCTGCTAGTGGTTGAGAACCACAGGTTGAGAACCACTTAGTAAGCATTCGGGGTGCAGCTGTGCAAAAAGCCTGGGACCTTGGGAGGGGTGGCAGTGAAAGCTCTGCCTTCGGGTGGAAGGAGGGATGTTCAAGTAGGAGAACAACTGGAGAAAAAGGATGGGGTGGGAAGAGATGCCTCTGTCCCCCATTATTGTTGATCCCCCACAGAGGGTCCCTTGTGTGTAAGCCTTCCTGGACAGGGTCACCGAAAGAATGAGTTAACTCTTGTAATTACCAGTGTCGTTGGTCCTTCCAGCTGCTCAGTCAATTGGGTTTTTACTCCTAGTCAAACTTTCCGCTCCGTCCTTAATTTCTTGTACGCTCTCATCTGTACCACGTTATCATACATGCTCCTAATTTCTGGTAAAGCGTGTGGGTAGGTGTTTTGGGGGGAAATTTTGCCTCTGACTTTATTTCCTTTAAAACAGAAGCTGTTTGTCTTTATCTGGGCGTGGGATCCGTTCCTTTGTCTCCGGAGGGTTGCTTTTTGTTGCCTTCACGAGATGAATCTCATCTCCCGGAGACCGAGCTCGAAAGGAAAAGCCCCTATTTTGAATGTTAAGCTCAAGTTCCTTCGATAAGAGGAATTAAAAAAAAAAAATTCCCTTTTCACCACAGCACACCTCCGTGGGCAAGGATTCTGTAAGAAATGAAGGAAGCCATCAGAAACCAAGTCAGAACCCCCAGGGCCTTCTGTTGACCGGAGCCGCGTCCTGCCTTTGCAAGACGCTCTGCAGGATGTCGTCCACGGAGGTCATCCATCAGATCGAAGAGGCGCTCGACGAGGACGAGAGGGAGATGCTGCTTTTTCTGTGCCGGGATGTGGTGGCCGATGTGTCCGCCCTCAACGTCCGGGACCTTCTGGACAGCTTGGCTGAAAAAGGAGAGCTGAACGCCATGGGCCTGGCTGAGCTGCTCTACCGCGTGAGGCGGTTTGACCTGCTCAAGCGGGTCCTGAAGATGGACAAGCGGATGGTGGAGGCCTACCTGTGCAAGAACCGGCCTCTGGTGTCCGACTACAGGTAAGCTGGGCAGGAGCGGGTCTGGACCTCTGGATGAGAGAAGGAAGGACCGTGAGCAAAGCAGCCTCGCGATTCTCTGCTCTCGGCTGCACCATGTGACTGCCTTCCTGGAAACTCTTTGAATTTCTGGGTGGTGTTTTCTTTCATGAATTGGGTGGTATAGTAGATCAGAAAGACAGTGGAAGTGATAGATGGGGAAGATTCTTTATATATATATATATATATATTTAAAAATATTTTATTGATCTTTTAAAGAGGGAAAGGGAGAGGGATAGAGAATTAGAAACATTGATGAGAGAGATACATCGATCAGCTGCCTCCTGCACGCCCCCCACTGGGGATGCGCCTGCAACCAAGTTACATGCCCTTGACCAGAATCGAACCTGGGACCTTTCAGTCCGCAGGCCGAAGCTCTATCCACTGAGCCAAACAGGTTTTGGCTAGATGGTATGTATGTATTTGCCCTGTGGATAGAGTGAGAGAAATAGGCCTAAGACTGAGTCATTTATTTTTTAAATTTATTGATTAGAGAGAGGGAGAGAGATGGGTCGGTTGTCTCACTTACGTACACATTCATTGGTTGGTTCTTGTCAGTGCCCTGATCGGGAATCCAGCCTGCCTCGTTTTGGAGTACAGTGGTACCTCGAGATACGAGTGACCTAATATATGAGGTTTTTGAGATACGAGCCGTCAAGTGCGCGATTTTTGCTTTGAAATATGAGCAACATGTGAGATAGGAGTCATCGCGAGGATCGGCCGGCTGCACACGACCCACCCATTTACCGCGACTCGAGCGTCTCATAGTTTCCCACGCCTCAAGGTGACAGAACGAATTAAACTCGTATCTCGAGGTACCACTGTATCGGGACAACACTCCAGCCCACTGAGGGGCCAAGGTCGGGTAATTCTTGCAGCCGCTGGGAGATCTGAAGCGATCTTTGTTGGCTCCTTTTCTATGATGTCAGACCGGGCGATTTTTCATCCCGAGACAGGAAATAACAAGCCATAAATATCACATGGCCTCACCCATTTGTGGAATAGAATGAGCAGCCTACACTGAGGGACAAAGCTAGAGCCAAAGACACAGAAACAAGTCAGACGGTGATCTTCCTGGTCCTTGTGGAAAGGAGGAAACTAATGGGTTGGACTTCCTTCCTGGGGGTTTCTGGGCGGTTCCTCCTTCCAGAGGCTTCTGTCGGAAAATTCCAGCCTCAGGGATGGGAATTCCCGTGTTCAGACAGGTCAAGCTAAGAAAGCGCGCATCCCAGCCCCCTTCAGGGGGGACCATCCGCCGGAGCCCCCTGTGGTTCATAGAGCCTTTACGTTGCTCCTTTTGCTCACACAAAGCTCTCTGGGAGGTTCTGGGGTGCACAGAGCCACTTCTCCAACCATCAGATAATACCCGGAACCTTAAACCGTGTCGGGAACTGCTTACATCAGCGGTTCCCTTTTCTCCAGACCGCCCGCCTTTGGTTATTTTTAAAAAATACGTTTTTATTGGTTTGAGAAAGAGAGAGAGAGAGAGAGAGAGAGAGAGAGAGAGAGAGAGAGAGAGAAACATCAATCGGCTGCCTCTTGCACATCCCCTACTGGGGACTGAGCCCCAAACCCAGGCATGTGCCCTGACTGGGAACTGAACCGGTGACCTCTTGGATGCATGGGCCAATGCTCAATCCACTGAACCACACCAGCTGGGCCACCAGCCTTTCTCATATCAATAATGTATATTTGGAGATGAGGCGTATGGTTAAAAAATATATTACAGAGGGTTGAAAGTAGTGTGGGTCTTGGGGAGTGTCTGAGACTTGTGGTCTGAAGTCCTGATTCAAGCCCCAGAACTCTCAGGCCTCGTACGCTGATCCAGCCACTCACGTGGGCTGGGCCTTCTTTTCCCTCGTGGTAAAGTAAGAATAATATACACCTGACTTCACTAGTTTGTGTGTGAGGCTCAGTTGTGATAACCTAGCGTGTGAAGCGCTCTGCAACTGTAATTGTTGCTGTGGTTGTTCTTGGTCATTTTCCACTTTGCCAGCCATCATAACCATCCTGTAGTCTCAGAAACCTTCACGCTTTGGGGGAGCAGTGGCTGGGTTTTGTGAATAAGTTAGTGAGGACTCAGCACTTCCTGTTTGCTATCTTTGGTGAATGTGGAGGCGGCTTCTCAGGGACTTTTGACAGAAAGGCCAGGCAGTGGGAGGGGAGTGCTGGATGTATTTACGCATTTTTTAAATGTACTTTTTTTTTTTTAAAGAAATCTCAATCATTGTACTTTTTTAAAAAATAAGTTTTTAAACGTATTTTATTGAATTTTTACAGAGAGGAAGAGAGGGATAGAAAGTTAGAAACATCGATGAGAGAGAGACATCGATCAGCTGCCTCCTGCACACCCCCTACTGGAGATGTGCCCACAACCAAAGTACATGCCCTTGACCGGAATCGAACCTGGGACCTTTCAATCCGCAGGTCGACGCTCTATCCACTGAGCCAAACCAGTTCCGGCTTTAATGTACTTTTAAAAAATTAATTTCAGAGAGGAAGGAAGAGGGAGAGAGAGATAGAAACATCGATGAGAGAGAAACATCAATCAGCTGCCTCCTGCACACCTCCTACTGGGGATGTGCCCGCCACCAAGGTACATGCCCTTGACCGGAATTGAACCTGGGATCTTTCAGTTAGCAGGCCGACGCTCTATCCACTGAGCCAAACCGGTTTCGGCAAAAAAAAAAAAAAAAAAAAAAAAAAAAGTTTTTATTGATTTGAGAGAGAGAGAAAGGGAGAGGGAGATAGAAACATTCATTGGCTGCCTCCTGCATGCCCCCTACTGGGGATCGAGCCCAGAATCCGGGCATGTGCCCCTGCCTGGAATCAAACCCGAGACCCTCAGTCTGCAAGCTGATGCCCTATCCATTGATATCCAAACTGAGCTAGGGCCATTTGTTCATTTGTTAAGTAGCTTTTGTGTGTGTGTGTGTGTGAGTTGATATATGCCAGCCTGGTATTTGGAAAGTGCTAGAGCCAAATAAGTGAAGGTTCTCCTGCACCCCAGATTCCGTGAGTCTGATTGGAAAACAGCCCATAAGCCGGGTAAAGCATGGTGGTAGCAGAGGTGACGGGCTGAGTTAGGAGGGGCTGCCTAGAGCAGGACGTCTGTGGTCACAGGTCACAGGCCACAGATAACCTTTACGCCCTGAGTTTCAAAGTGGGCCGGGTGCTTGCGTTAGAATCTTGTGACTCAAAGTCTGGTCCCCAGATCCGCATCTGCATCATCTTCATTGAGAATGATCATTTTCAGTTCTTATTTCTGACTTCATCTTAGTCATTCCGGTTCTTTACTTATAACTTCTGGGGGATTCTTTAGGGAAGTTTTTATTAGAAACATCAATGAGAGAGAGACATCCATCAGCTGCCTCCTGCATGCCCCTCACTGGGGACATGCCCACATCCATGGTACATGCCCTTGACCGAAACCGAACCTGTGACCCTTCAGTCTGCAGGCCAATGCTCTATCCACTGAGCCAAACCAGTCTGGGCAGATGAGTTATCTTTTGGAGTTCCCTTAAGCTCTCCTTCTGGGGTGATCTAGGCTTTCTGTCTTATGGGAGGCATGTTCCGATGGGGACAAGAACTCGTCTTTTAACCAATTACTGGCAGAGAGGGGCATAGGTTCTTGGTGGTCTCGCTGGGACTGGTATCTGAATTGACTCAAGAACCTTGTCTGTTCCCCAGGGTGCTGATGACTGAGATTGGTGAACATCTGGATAAAGCTGACATGTCCTCATTAGTCTTTCTCATGAAAGATTATATGGGCCGAGGCAAGACAGCCAAGGATAAGGTGTGTTTTTTATTTTTCTTGGTTAATATTCCCAAGAGCCCATCAGGGGGAGGATAGTCTCTATGGTGTGAAGAGAGGGGAGCAAGCATTTGAGCAAGGAGGCCCAACCTGGGGGTGAGGGAAGGCAGAACGTGAGAACAGTATGGGTTTTGGTGTGTGTTTTTTAAAAATATAATTTTATTGATTTCAGAGAAGAAGGGAGAAGGGAGAGGGAGAGAGGATCATTGATTGGAGCCTGTCCCACACTGGGGGATCAAGCCCGCAACCTAGGCCTGTGCCCTTGGCTGGAATCGAACCCAGGACCCTTCGGTCCACAGGCCCACGCTCTATGCACTGAGCAAAACTGGCCAGGGCCTGGTCATTCTATTTTTAAAATAAAAATAGCTGATGAGTAACCAAATGTTAAGCAGAGGGAAGTGAAACCAAAGGCAATGCCTGTTAACCCAAATGCCTGCATAACAAAATGCCCTGACCTTGAAGTTTTGCTTACTCATATCCCCCGAGTCAGGGTGAGCTGGAATGGCCAACACTGATGAAAAATCTGAGGAACTTCCAAACGGTCTCATGGGGGTTTTCCTAGGAAAGTTTCCCCAAGTTACACGCTCTCCTCCTTTTTTAGGAAAGCCCGTAGAGCAGTGGTTCTCAACCTGTGGGTCACGACCCCTTGGGGGGGGGGTCGAACGACCCTATCACAGGGGTCTCCTAAGACCATCAGAAAACACAGATATTTACATTACGATTCACAGCAGTAGCAAAATTCCTGTTAGGAAGTAGCAATGAAAATAGTTTTATGGTTGGGGGGGTCACCACCACATGGGGAACTGTCTTAAAGGGTCGAGGCCTTAGGAAGGTTGAGAACCACTGCCGTAGAGTGTTTTACTGTAACGCCAGCCCGAGTGTTTGAGAGAGAAGCGGCTCTGGAGGATTTGACTGTATTTTTAGGCCCGCTCTCTCACCCTAATCCTTGATGACACGAAAGGGCCAGGTGTCCATCCTCAGCCCAGGTACAGGTTGGCACCAAAGGGCCAGGTGTCCATCCCCAGCCCAGGTACAGGTTGGCCACCAAAAGACTTCCCGCTGCCTCTTGGCTGCGCACACCTCAGGAGAGTAACTTGCACCTGGCCTTGGCAGGACAAGTCTAGTGTAGGACCCCGGGAGGTCTGAAGGAGCTCCCCTAGTCACCGTCTCTTGCCGTTATAAACCCACGGCCTGCGTTTTGCATGTGGGGCTGACTACAGCCAGCCCTGCTGACCTTTATTTCTCTTTGGTGGCGCTCTCAGAGCTTCCTGGACCTTGTGATGGAAATGGAGAAGCTAAATCTGGTTGCCCCGGATCAACTGGAATTGTTAGAAAAATGCCTGAAGAACATCCACAGAATAGACCTGAAGACAAAAATCCAGAAATACAAGCAGTCTGGTAAGCAGAGTGTTGGCCTAAGGAAAGTACCCCGGGCAGGGCAGGTTTGGTTGGTAAAAATATTCCCTGGTGGGCGGGTGGAAAGAACCTGAACGTCCACAGCCCCCGGGGTAGCCTGTGATTGGAGATCAGATCCCCTGATAGCTTTCATGTCCCACATCTGCTGACTTCATCACCCCGCGACCAGGACCAGAGAGTCCTGGCCTTCTCCAGCACGCCGCCACGCAGTTCTTGACATTCCCGTATTCAAGACAGAGTTTGCGCCCCCATGTCTGTAGCTGGTGGAGGTGCGGTGGACATTTGGGGCTTGCTCCAATGTTTGGCCTGCTCACCATCCAACTCTGGGTGGGATCTCGTCACTGGGGTCCCTTGGGTGCCCTGCATATGTTCTGAGTCTCACAAAATCTTCTCATGAAAAAGGGCATCTGATCTACTGAAAACCCCTCCCTTTGGTAAAGGGGACCAGATTCACACTGGCCTTCTCTGACAGGTTCCCCCACCCCATTGTCTTTTAGACTCAGCCTCAGCTTGGGGCCTGTCTACTGCCCCCAGAGTCACAGCCTGAAGGACATGGCTGAGACCCATGATCTACAGAATACCCCCTCTCCCCCTCCCACCTCCTACTCCACCCCACATGACTGATAAGAGATCAAGTACCAGAGTAGCATTGTTAGTCCTTTCGTGATGATGCTGGTGGAAGAAGAGTCATCGGATCTGATATTTTGAACTCAGTAAGGGGGCTGGGGAATGGAGGGCGTTGTGAAAGATGACGATCGACCTTGGACTGAGCCGTTGTTGAAGATTCACTTAACAATAACTGGTAACCCGTAACTCTCTTCCGCCTGCAGCTCAAGGAACAGAAACAAGTTACGTAAACGGCCTCCAGGCATCTCTCCCGAACTCTAGTCTCCAGGATCCTTCCTATTTAAGGGTGAGTCTGGAGCAAATGCCTGGCATCACGGCATGAAAAAGCTTCAGAGATCTCATGAAAAAAAAAAAAATTCTCACACCATGTACGCCACTTACCACAGGAAAAAAGTGCGTTAGGAATTCGCATGTTTGCGCCCCCATGTCTGTAGCTGGTGGAGGTGCGGTGGACATTTGGGGCTTGCTCCAACTCTTGGGTGCCCTGCATATGTTCTGAGTCTCACAAAATCTTTAAAAATATATATATATATATGTATTTATATGTATATATAGGACAAGTTATGTACAGAGCTGTCACATGTTCATTGACATGAATTTGGAAAACGATACAAAAATAACTACTGTTATTTCATTATAATCCTTTCTCTAGTCCAACCTTTTCTTGTGTCTGTGTATTTTAGATTATTCCCCATCTTTACCTCTGACAAGTCATAATTCCAAATAAATACATTTGTATTTACCTCTCTGGGCATTTGCTTTTTATTGAGCTTGTTGAGCTTATTTGAACGCTGTCGGCAAAAGCGTTTATTGAAAGGTTCGGAGTTGGGCCGGGGTCCCACAGAACCGACTCGGGGCCCAGTGTAGTCCCAGAGATGTTTATTCAAGGCACCTGGCTGCCGGTGGCCTGAGTTGGCAGATGGCTTTAGGCTGACACACTCTCGGGACCTTGCCCCCATCGGAGCTGGAGTTTTACGGCCTGGCCCTTTGCCCTTCTTCCTGGGGGCTGAGCAGGAGTTATGCTCTTCAGGGATTTCTGTGAGATAGCCACTCAAGGGGAACAGGTTTGTGCTGAGTTAGAGCCCTGTTTCTTGATTAACCCTCTCCTGATTGTTATTTATTTTTTTTTTATTTTTAATTAATTTTTATTAATTTTTTATACATATCGCCCCATTGCCCCCCCTCCCTCCCAGGCGTACCCCGACCCCCCAGTGTCTGTGATCATTGGTTATGTTTATAAGCATGCATACAAGTCCTTTGATTGATCACTTATTTACCTCACCTAACTTTAATCTTTCTGCTATAATTTCACAGTCTGTTTGATGCTTTACGATTTTTGTCCTCCTGAGAATTATCAGTCTACTCCCTTTCTGTGCTCCTGATTCTATTATATTCACCAGTTTATTCTGTTGATCAGATTTTTAATTCACTTAATTTTTAGATTCACTTGTTGACAGATGTGTATTTGTTGTTCATAATTTTTTGTCTTTTACCTTTTTCTTCTTCCTCTTCTAAAAGGGTACCTTTCAGCATTTCATATAATGCTGGTTTGGAGTTGATGAACTCCTTTAGCTTTTTCTTCTCTGTGAAGGTCTTTATCTGCCCTTCAATTCTGAATGATAGCTTTGCTGGATAGATTATTCTTGGTTGTAGGTTCTTGTTGTTCATCACGTTGAATATTTCTTGCCACTCCCATCTGGCCTGCATCGTTTCTGTTGAGAAATCAGCTGACAGTCGTATGGGTGCTCCCTTGTAGGTAATAAACTGTTTTTCTCTTGCTGCTTTTAATATTCTCTCTTTCTCTTTTGCTCTTGGCATTTTAATTATGATGTGTCTTGGTGTAGTCCTCTTTGGGTTCCTTTTCTTTGGGGTTCTGTGTGCTTCCTCGACTTGTAAGTCTATTTCTTTTACCAGATGTGGGAAGTTTTCAGTCATTATTTCTTTAAACAGGTTTTCAGTATCTTGCTCTCTCTCTTCTTCTGGCACCCCCACAATTCTGATGTTGGTACGCTTGAAGCTGTCCCAGAGGCTCCTTACATTATGTTCACATTTTTGGATTCTTTTCTCTTCTTGCTTTTCCAGTTGAATGTTTTCTGCTTCTTTATATTTCAAATTTTTGACTTGATCCTTGCCTTTCTCTAGTCTGCTGTTAGTACTCTACATAATAGTTTTTATTTCAGTCAGTGTATTTATCATCTTCTCTTGGGTCTCACTAAATTTATCCATCTTTTCTAGCATATTCTTGCAAAACCTTATAAGCGTGGTTTTGAACTCTATATCCAGTCGTTTTTTTTCCTCCATTTCTTTTGCTTGTAATCCGTTCCCTTGTCTCGGCATTGTCACTGTGCCGGGGAGACTTCTGTGCTGGATTCAGCCGCAGAAGCCTCTGCTGAGCTTGGGAGGGTGGAGTCTCAGGGCTTAAGGGACCGCCTTGCCTTCCAGTCGGCCCCGCCCTCCACGGCCCCTGAGTCTCACGTGACTGGGTAATGGCTGGAGCGGTCCTTGTGCGCGCGCGCACCCGCAGCGCCTCTGACCGCTGCCTTTCCGGCTCCCCTGCGAACCAGGACCACACGAGTCTAGGTCCCCAGGGTTTCGCCCAAAACAGGGGCCCAGTGGACTCAGAAGCAGCGCAGTTGGGAGGGTCTGTCTCCCGCCCACTCAAGAAAGCCAGCGGCACAATCAGCAATCCGTCCTCCGCGTGGTGTCGTGCGCGACCAGACCTCCGATCCTTTGCAACTCCCCTAAATTTCCGTGCACTTCTCCCTTTTCACAGTCCAAACTCCCCCCGTATGAGTTTCGGCTGGATCTGAGGTTTAGTGTCGTAAGAGAAGGGGTTCAATGCCGTTGGGAGTCTCCGTTTCCCTCCCGCCAGAGAAAGCCAGCCAGGTACTCTGGCACCCGCTCTCTCAGCGCGCGTCTCCGTACCTCAGCTTTTTGCAGCTCCTCTGGGTCTCCGCGAGCCCCTCTCTTTCCCTCTAGTTGTAGAACTTCCACTCAGCCAGCTTTCCTGTGGTTCTGGATGATGTCCGTTCTGTCTTTTAGTTGTAGTTTTGAAATTGTTGTGCGAGGCAGCAGTGCAGGTGTTTACCTATGCCGCCATCTTGGATTCTCTCCTGATTGTTATTGAGGTGTTACTGATTGATGGACATAAATAGGCTTGATTCTGAGACGTCAGTCTTCCTCTAATCTCATCCTCCTCCCCCTATAAAAGATATTTGGCATTGGTAGCTCCGCCTGAGGTCAGAGTGCAGTTTTCAAAGTGACATAAACTTTCACATGTGATGAAAGCATTAACTGCCCCTGTGATAGAAACATGAGCAGTAGAAGGTCAGAGCTGAACAATTAAGATAACAGACTATGTTACCAGTGAATGCCCAGTGATTTGGCACCAGAACTGGGCCCAGTCCCTGCCCCTTCCTCTACACTGCCACGTATGTAATAAACGACATACTAGATACGCCAGCGCTTAGATAGATCTGTCATTTTCCAAGAAAGCAATCGTGCTTTCGTTTGTCTTTCTGAATCTCTGTGATATTAAATGATGAGGCAGAACTGACTTAGGAGGCTGACTCGGATTTTCTGAGCTTTCTCTGCTATTGTCTCTATATGAAGATGTCTAATATGAATCGTGTCACCGGTCTTAGTTAAAAGCCTGTCCCATTTTTACTGTTGTCTTTCTATTTTGTTAATGGAAGTAACTGGATTCACTATCTTTGTAGCTCACGGAGAACTCACATGCTCTATGTGTGAACGTCTCCTTAAATTTGCTGTATGAACCTGTGACCCTGATCCTTCATCCATTTAATAAGCAGGCACGGTAGCACGTGAATTCAGTGAATGGTTCACAAGATTTAGGAGCCGAATACCTGGATATCAACTCCTTACATGGCTGCAAAAGTGCTTTAAAAGTTACGGTGGCAGCCCAGCTAGTGTTGCTCAGTGGCTGAGCATCAATCCCTAAACCAAGAAGTCCCCGGTTTGATTCCTGGTCAGGACACATGCCCGGGTTGTGAGGGGGACATGCAGAAGACAGCTGATCGATATTTCTCTCTCTCTCTCTCTCCCTTTCCCTTCCTCTCTCTCTCTCAAATCAATAAAAATAGACATTGTGGCATTAAATGGCACATGATACCAACATACTGTAGAATAAAAAAGCTGTATGACTCTGCAATATAATGCTTATTTTATTGCATTTATTTCTTTGCAATACGCTTTTTAAAATATATATATTTTAAAATTGATTTTAGAGAGAGAGGAAGGGAGAGGGAGAGAGAAAGAGGGAGAGAAAAACACTGATGTGAGAGAAATATCAATCTGTTGCCTTCTGAATACACCATGGGCTTGTGCCCCAACCGGAAATCAAACTGCTGACCTTTCTGCTTATGGGCCGACACTCAACCACCTGAATCACACCGGCAAGGGCTCAACACAATGCTTTTTAAATCTAGCTTCGATTTAATGACCTATATCTTTAATAGTATGTAAAAGTGAATGCGTATCCATGTGGAGCTTGAACTTCTACTTACTACCATCAACCTATGGCTGAGTCGCTGGGTATCAGGGATAAAAGCAAGTTACATGTCTTTTGTTAACTTAGACACACAGACGTAGCTAAAGGCACAGTTTAATGAACAGTCTACTTCTCTCTTTTGGCTAGGATAGCCTCAGTGGAGCACTGTCATTTGAAAGCTGAGCGTATCAGATGGTTGACAGTATGTGGGATGTGTACCTTACACAGGACCTGTCATCTGAGAAGAAAGGGTCGGTTCAATCTTTAATTCTCTGATTAATCCCACTGTAGCCCTCGGAACTGCTAGCTGTTATCAAGAATCAAGCCCACGTGTGGCTTACGTTTAGCTAGGCAATTAGAGAAAAACAGCAACTGGACAGTCATTAAGCACTTCATGTGCTAAGTAAGCACTGACCTGAGTACTTTCAATACATTTAACCTTCACACAAAAAAATGTATAAGGTAGGTACCCTTTTGTCCTCATTTTGAGGTTAAAGTAACAGATATATAGAGGTTCAATAACTTGCTTGAGGTGACATAGCTGGTAAGTGGCAGAAACTAAATTTATAGCTAGGTGTATTTGAGCTAGAACTCCTGCTCTTAACCATACTACATTGCCTCTGTGTTAAAGGATCAGGTTTGATGTTAATCGCATGTTTCAACAGCTCGTTCTGTCTTGGAGCTCTTTTATATATATATAGATTGATTTCCAAGAGGAAGGGAGAAGAGAGAGATAGATAAAAACATCAATGATGGAAGAGAAACATGGATTGGCTGCCTCTTGCACACTCCTTCCCCTCCCCCACACAGGACTGAGCATGTGCCCTGACCGGGAATCAAACCCATGACCTCCTGGTTCATAGGTCGATGCTCAACCACTGAGCCACACACCCAGCTGGGCTGTCTTGGAGCTTTTATAGCAAATCTACTACACCATGACAGCTGGCTTCACTGAGCTCTTTTGAAACATTCTGATGTGCTAACTTCGCATATTTCCACATTAATTGTATTTTCATTTCTTGAAAAGAAGAGTTGCCCCCTTGTTCCTTGGCTACAAGATGTAGGATTCATGGAGGTCATAGCTCTCGCTGTCCTTCTGTAGATAATTTGACAGTGAATGTGATGCTTTTGTGTTGTCCTGGGTAAAAACTCTCTACACATATGTAAGGAGGTGTAACCGAATGTGACCTTATTCTTTATATTTGAAGCTTCAGAATGGGAGGAGTAAAGGACAAAGACTCATGGTGAGAGATCCTGGCATTCAAAGTAAGGCTGACTTCTCTTTGTGTTTTTTTTCTTTGCAAAGGCTTGATAATTCTAATACAAAATGCTTTCTTTTTTTTAGAGCTGGCCATTTCCTTTCGCTACCCAGTCTAATGAAAGCTCCCCCAAAGCAATTAAACTCTTAAAATGTATTCATGGGTATTTCTAGTTACCGAATTCACTTAGTTGAATTTAAACCCTTCTCACTCTATCAGCTTCATCTTCTTGGCTTTCTATTTCTGCCTTAATAGAAACAATAACCAGGACGTTTAAACATTAATCCAGCCCCAATTACGAGCCGTGGTAAAGCAAATATCCAGCAGCAGGAAGAAGAAAGGTCACTAAGATCTTGTGTTAGAGTCCATTTAAAAAGTCTAGATACTCTATAAATGACATCCCCCTTTCCTAACAAGAAAGGAAAAAATACAATTTAAAAACCTGGTCATTTCAACCTGTATGATCTCTCACATCTCTCTGACACGAGCACACGTTCCCACCTATTTTTTATTTTTTTTTAATATATTTTATTGATTTTTTTACAGAGAGGAAGGGAGAGGGATAGAGAGTTAGAAGCATCGATGAGAGAGAGACATCGATCAGCTGCCTCCTGCACACTCCCTACTGGGGATGTGCCTGTAATCAATGTACATGCCCTTGACTGGAGTCGAACCTGGGACCCTTCAGACCGCAGGCCGACACTCTATCCACTGAGCCAAGCCGGTTTCAGCCACCACCTATTTTTTAAGTGTATTTCTTTTGTTTGTCTCGAGTCCTTCTTGAAGCAGGCTGAGACTCAGTCACCCTGCAGTGGAGAAGGCTCAGGGCGCCCGGAGGCAGGCAGGGATGGATGGGCAGGGAAGGAGGGCCTGGTCTTACCCGAGGCGCTGGGACCTGGTCCTGTGTGCAGTGGAGATCGTGAACATGGGGGTAGTGCAGTGGCCTGAGGTTAGGAAACTCTTTTTTTTTTTTTAAATATATTTTATTGATTTTTACACAGAGGAAGGGAGAGGAATAGAAAGTCAGAAACATCGATGAGAGAGAGACATCGATCAGCTCCCTCCTGCACGCCCCACACTGGGGATGTGCCCGCAAGCAAGGTACATGCCCCCGACCGGAATCGAACCTGGGACCTTTCAGTTCGCAGGCCGATGCTTTATCCACTGAGCCAAACCGGTCTCGGCTGATGGAAGCTCTTTCTGCGGGGCAGCCTGTACGCTGTCTGCGTGCACTTGGAAACGGAAAACCATTTTGCCCGGATTAACAGATGGTTAAACCCATGCCTGTCACTTCATACCTAAAATTTTTCGCTCCAGGAAAAGCTATGGAGCGAATTGGTTCCTGAAGTGACAGCATTTCTTAAAACCTGCCGTTAGCGCAGTGGAAGAACACAGCTTGCTTTTCATCTCCATTCAGATCTACCAAGTCTCCTGTTTCCCTTTAAATAAATGCTGTTTGGTTAAAGCAGTGGTTCTCCACCTTCCTAAGGCCGAGACCCTTGCATACAGTTCCTCATGTGGTGGTGACCCCCAACCATGAAATTTTGCTACTGTGATGCATCGTGATGTAAATATCTGCATTTTCTGATGGTCTTAGGCGACCCCTGTGAAAGGGTCGTTGGACCCCCCAAAGGGGTCGCTACCCACAGGTTGAGAAGCGCTGGGTTAAAGGGAAACAGGAGAGCTGGTAGATCTGGCTGGGGATGGAAAGCAATCTGTGTTCTTTCCATGACGCCAAAGGCAGGTTTGTTCTTGATGGGGTTTGCCCAGGCGAGGTAAGTGACGCTCTCCACACCCTGAAGGTTCTGGGAGAGCTGCGTTGTTGGCCTGGACATGGTTGATTTGCTAATAAAAGGAGAAAGCATTCTTGGCCTTCATCTAATCGAAGTTTAAAATCAAGCCCTATATGCATATTAATTTGGATTTCTAAGTAGATTCCATCTGAATGATGATAATGATGATGATACCATTTATGATGCTCTTACTAAGTGCCTTAAATGGAGAGAGGCACGTTGCATAGATCATTCTGTGCTTTTTAAACTTCTGTTAATCCCTGATTGCTAAAATATGAAAAGATCAAGTGAAATTTTTCTTTTAATTGCAAGTATCAACATAACCCGATTAGCATTTGATTTATATTCCTCTAAGACTCCTATTTTCCACATACAGCTGTATAACTATATGCACCCAAATACATATTTTTAAGTACACTAGATCAATATCATAGTATTTAGTAATCCACTTGTTACTCAATATATTCTGCATATCTTTCCATGTCACATACATAAAGATCTCATACTTTTTAGCATTGCATAATAACCCATTATATGGACACTAGAGGCCCAGTCAGTGCACTTTGGGAGGGGGGAGAGGCATCCGTCAGCCAAGCCTGTGCCCTTTCGTAGTCTGGAGGCCTCGGGAGATGTCTAATGACAGACAGCTTAAGCCGCAGTTGGACATCCTTAGCACCGCCTCGAAGGCGGGCCACTGCGCTTGCCAGCCATCAGCCCTGTGGGAGCGATTGACTATCAGAGGCAACTGCCCCCTGGTGGTCAGTGTGCATCTTAGCGACCGGTCCTTCCGCCATTGGTCTATTTGCATAGTACCCTTTTTTTTTTTATCTAGGATAATTTATTTACCCCATTTCATATGGGTAGACATTTAGTTTCTTTTCAGCGTGGGGCCGTCCTTCAGTATACGTCCTCGACATTTTCGCACACTTCTCTATTGTTGCCATAAGATAAAGTTCTAGAAGCAGAATGTTGTTTTAAAGGGTGTTGCTAGTTGTTCTTTAAAAAGAGTGATTCAACTTTTACAGCTTTGAAAAGGCTCATTTCCCCCCAAGCCTTATCATCCCTGGCATTTTCTTGGCCTCTCTTTAGACATTATTTCTCATTTTTGCAACAGTAGTAGAAAGCAGATTTTGGTTTGTTCACCCTAGAGATTTAAAAAAAAAACACACCCTGAGACTTCAAGAAGAAACTTGCCCAAGTTCACCGAGCTTGCTCCGGATGGTGCTAGGGTTCGCGCCAGCCCTTTATGGCTTTAAAACTGATGGTTCCTCTACCTCCCTGGCCTCCGAAAGTCATCTTTATCTAACAAAATGTGCTGTAGGCTCACCTACCCGTATTTTCCGGCGTATAAGACGACTTTTTAACCCAGGAAAATCTTCTCAAAAGTCGGGGGTCGTCTTTTTTTTGGTGTAGTGTTCCTTGTATGAATAGATCACAACTTATTATGACGTCTTCTAGGGCGGGTATATCCCAAACTCTGTATTTTCACTGGAAAAGTTGCAGGTTGTCTTATACGCCCGGTCGTCTTATACGAAGGAAAATACGGTACATCTGCTAAGCTCTTGATGGCTTTAAAACTGCTGGTTTCTCTCTTCCCGGGGCTCAGAAAGCCATTTTTATCTAACAAAATATGCTGTAGGCTCGCCTACCTCTCTCTGCTTAGCTCACTGTCCCTGATCTTGCCATTGACTTGGAATGTTATGATCTTCCAGTATCACTGGGTTACGAAAACTTGGCCATCTGTTCAGTCTCTAAGGCTGTTCCCTTGGGTATTGCCTGCAATTGTAGCACAGATAGGAAAGCTGTTGATATTGTGGGGAAGTTCTGAGATTCTCAAGTTAAAAACTCAGCTCACCTGGAGAAGAGCAAGAGGGAGCCTGTCAGTTGCTACTTAAGCAGTTTTTCTACAGGAGCCTTCTTTAGCACAGAAACTTGGGTTACCTTATCAGTTAGATTTTAAAAAAATATATTTTATTGATTTTTTACCGAGAGGAAGAGAGAGGGATAGAGTTAAAAACATTGATGAGAGAGAAACATCGACTAGCTGCCTCCTGCACGCCCCCTACTGGGGATGTGCCCGCAACCAAGGTATATGCCCTTGACCGGAATTGAACCTGGGACCCCTCAGTCCGCAGGCCGACGCTCTATCCACTGAGCCAAACCGGTTTTGGCAGATTTTCTTTTTAAAAAGTATATTTTTATTGATTTTTACAGAGAGAGGCAGAGAGAGAGAAAAACATGAATGAGAGAGGAACATCATCAATGGGCTGCCTACTGGGGACTGAGCCAGGAACTTGGACATGTGCCTGGACCTGGAATCGAACCAGCGACCTCTTGGTTCCTGGGTCAATGCTCATCTGCTGAGCCATGCCAACCAGGCACATCAGTGAGGTTTTTTCAGTGCAAGGTCGGAACCTTGGGGCTGAGTATAGCTGAGGAGAGAAGAGATAGAGGGGGGAAGAAATGGGGGAAGAGAGCCTTGTGGTGTGAAGGAATGCAGCCAGGGTGGTGTGGGCTAAGTCTCCTTCAGTGTTGTCAGCGATTTCCCTCTCATCCCGCAGGAGAACCGGTGAAGACGTCCGTTCAAGAATCAGGAGCATTTCTGCCTCGGGTATGGAATCTATCGGCTCCTTTGGGATTGGTTCTCTGTGGAGGCCCCTGGCTTCTTTAAAACCACCTGTCCGTGAAGAATTTCTAGGGACAGCTCAAGGACTCCGAGAGTGTCATTCTCCCGAGTCCCCATCTGAAGGGGAGCCCGGGGCATAGCGAGGAGAAAGAGGCGGGAGTGGATTAGTGGCCGTGAGCCCATGGAATGCAGAAAATTCCAAGGACCACGGGCCTGGTCAGCTGAGTAATTAATTGCTGAGCACCCAGCAGCCCAGACGCTGAACCTTGACTTGTTTCTCTGGGGCTGATCACCTCTGTAAGGAGAAGCAAGAGGGGGCCGCTTTTGGTACTCGTTTGCAAAGATAGCTCTCGTACAAACGGAGGTTCCAGAGAAATTATTCCACCCATCTTTTCTCCCAGTCTCAAGTGACCTTTCTCCTGCAAAGCTAAGACGTGTAAAGAGAAGGCAATTCTCCTTGAAACGGAATAACCACAGAGATAGCTTGTGGTCTTAAGCACCTCCCCTGAAGAGAGGAACAATCTGATATTAGAGCAGCGGTTCTCAACCTGTGGGTCACGACCCCTTTGGGGGTCGAACGACCCTTTCACAGGGGTCGCCTAAAGACCATCGGAAAATGCAGATATTGACATCACGATGCATCACAGTGGCAAAATTTCATGGTTGGGGGTCACCACCCCATGAGGAACTGTATGCAAGGGTCTCGGCCTTAGGAAGGTGGAGAACCACTGTCTTAGAGGGAATTGTCCACTGTGATGACGTCAGGCCCTGTCTGTTGACTGACTTCCCTGCCACAGGGGCCGGTTCAGAAAACCCAGAGGGGAAGATGGTGCCTGGGGGAGGCCTGGGGGAAGCAGGGGCGCCCCCAGAGTCTGTAACCACCCTGATCTGTTTTCCAGCCCCTCCCGGAGGACAGGTACCGGATGCAGAGCAAGCCCTTGGGGATCTGCCTGATACTGGATTGCATCGGCAACGACACAGGTAGGTGTGGGGGCTGCAGGGTAACTGCACAGGCAGGCCACACCCGCCGGCCTGGTGATCCCTCGTGGCTCGCACACACCACGGCCCCCCTCTGCGTGGAGGGGGAGTTTCTCCTTCGGGTCACAGTCCCGTGTGGATTGGGCTAAGGCGGCGAGTTTCCCAGTGTCGCGCTGCAAGGATGTTTACCACGTGCCCTACCTAACTCTGTTTAGTCCGGGGCACTGACCTCTTTTCCCTTCGATGGTCAGATTAAAAAAAAAAAAAATGAGGACAGCTCACGCAACAATAGTTAAAAAAATTATACCTCTTTTTTGGGTCAGATCAGCAAAACACTATTTCTTTGATGCGCCAGGAGGTGGAAAAGGGATAGGGTCCCACTTGGTTATTTATTTATTTAAAATATATTTTATTGATTTTTTTATAGAGAGGAAGAAAGAGGGACAGAGAGCTAGAAACATCCACGAGAGAGAGACATCGATCAGCCGCTTCCTGCACGCCCTCTACTGGGGATGTGCCCGCAGCCAAGGTACATGCCCTTGACCGGAATCAAACCTGGGACCTTTCAGACCGATGCTCTATCCACTGAGACAAACCAATTTCAGTTCCATTTGGTTATTTAGTGGCTTCATCCTCGGAGGCCCTGGAGTTTCCCACCGGGTCCTCTCTGTCCGGCTGGGGGATGAAGGGAGTGCACCATCCCACGTGCGTGTGGGGACCAGGCCTCGGAATGGTATGCCCAACTCCTTAAAAATACGTTTTTGTTGATTCTGGAGAGAGAGGAAGGGAGAGGAATAGAAAGATAGAAACATCGATGATGAGAGAGAATCATCTGCCTCCCGCCTCTCCCCCACACTGGGGATCGAGCCTGCACCCCAGGCATATGACCTCCTGGTTCATAGGTCGATGCTCAGTCATCGAGACACACCAGCCAGACGCTCTGCATCATTTCCATCCACATTCCACTGGTCAGAACTCCCTTGTATGGTTTCACCCAACCCCAGCAGACGAGGAACTCAGTCTGGCTGTGTGTCAGGAGGAAACTGAAAAGGGATTTGGGGAACACAGAGCGTATTGTCTGGGGTAAAGGCGTGGTTTGTGAGAGCTGCTGAGCTTTAGCCTTGTCTTGCCATGACAAATGCTGCGGTAGAGAGGAGTCCTGGACTTGGGGCAGGGGGGAGGGGGGAGGGGAGGGAGAGAAAGGATGGTGAAATGGAAGGCTTTCTGGCTTCAGTATTACCAGATGCCTCCTCATTTCACCCAGAGAGGCTGTGAGTGTTTTGTTGGGAACATGAAAAACAGGGTAAGGGTGTGTTCTCTCAGAGGCGGTGTGTCGCTTAGCTCTGCACCCCGCCCTGTGGGTGTTTGGCCCTGAATCTGAGCTGTCCATGTGTCAGCCCTGTTTGAATCTGGGTTGATTCTTTGTCCAGTTTTGGTGACTCAAACGAGATCAGTCGCTGGTGATGCATCTAAAGAGAATGAGAAAAAGCTAGTTAAGTGCAATAATACGTTTCATTCCCTATCTCTTCCTTAAAAGGACTGGTCGTTCTATCTCCCCGGTTTCCTTCCAGCTCTCCGACATCCTCTCAGAATGAACCAGAGCTGGCTGGCTTGTAGGCTCTCTTAAAACGCTCCCCTGGAGAGACGGATGGGCAGAGAATCTAACAGAAGGTCAAACTAGCAAACATTAGCCTGGCTATCCCAGGATTTCTGGTATGATCTCTCTCCTTCTCCTTTCCTATTTTTGGTTCGATGTGAGCAGTGCTGGTTTCTCAGTGCCTGTCAGTGTCCTTTCTCGTGTAGCCAGTAGGACGCACAGAAGAAGAGCAGATCTGATCTCAATGAGTCACTTCTGCTTTAAAGGAGACCGTGTGGTTGTCTTCTGCTGCTTTCCATTTCAGTCAGCTCTGTTCCGTTCACTGGAGTTCCCAGGCGCACGTGGCACACAGAGAGCCACACAGATGAAAAGCCACGATCGGCTGCGATTTTGTGGCTAACACCCATGGCCTGTGCTTGCCTCCCGGGCTCGGGGATGGGCCTCTTGCCGGCGGGGACTGAACGTGTGTGTTTCTGCATTTCAGTCGGGAGAGTGGCCAGAGTTTGGGCTCTGGGATATGACCGCTGCGTGGGTGTGAGTCACGGCTCTGCCACACGCTCGCTTGTGAGCTTGGGCAGTTTTCCTCTCCGTGTCTCAGTTCCTGTCTGTAACGTGGATTAGTAACAGGACCTACCTCACGGGCAGGTGAGGAGGCGTGAGGAACCAGGCCCACGTTACAGGAAGATTGGGCTTCGAGTGGTGCCCGGTCCCCAGTAAACAGGCACTAAATGCCCGCTGACATTCTCTTCCCAGCTCCTTGGTTTACCTTTGGTGGCACACGCGTTTGGTAGAACTCGCATGGCTCTGGGCGTGGTACAAGGGAGTCTGATCCCGGACCAGTGTGAGGACTTAGAGAACTGGGGCTGAGGCCTGCGCCGGGCCTGGCTGAGTAGGGCAGGTCCCCACAGGCTGGGGCTGGGTGGGATGGAGGGGTAACTTGAGAGGCCGAGAAACTTCTAAGAAACACCCAGCTGGGAAGCTAGCCAGACCACCCCTCCTATCAGTCACCAGTGTGAACCGGCTTGGCAGAAGAGACGGAATCTGAGTCCCAGGCCAGGGCCCAGGGTGGAGAGGGAGGAGAAAGGCCTGATGGGAGAGGACGGGAAGGAGGGTAGAAGTGGAGGCGGAGCTGGGGCATCTGCGTCTTGGGTCGGAGGTAGGAGCAGGTATTGGCCTCTCGTGCATGTGTAAGTCTGCTTCCTTGACGCCAGCCCTCCCCGCCTCTGGGAGCAAAACCAGTAACAGGCCTGACGCCTCTTTTACAACAACTCCTCCTGGGCACAGGTGCCCGATGCATAGCTCGGCAACGAGACCGCACCCTCTGCCCCCATGGTGCTGCGGGTTTAGCCGCTGAGGGCCCTGGTCCATCGGAAGCCCAGCTGAGGCTCGGAGCCCCTGCAGAGCGTTGATGAATGAGTCAGGTCACAGACAGTGAACTCTGGGCCTCCATCTAACGCTCTGGTTGGTGTGTAGGCTCCTGAAGAAAATATATATTTTTTAAAATATATATTTTATTTGATTTTTTGCAAAGAGGAAGGGAGAGGGATAGAGAGGTAGAAACACTGATCAGAGAGAGACATCGATCAGCCGCCTCCTGCACACTCCCCACTGGGGATGTGCCCGCAACCAGGACACATGCCTTTGACCAGAATCAAACCTGGGACCCTTCAGGCTGCCACTCTATCCACTGAGCCACACCGGTTTCGGCAAAAAAAAAAAAAAAAGATTTTAAGAAATATTTTGCCCTCTTTTCTCCCTGGCTTTTTTTCTTTTCCCTGAAAAGCTGGAAAATGTTCCTGTACTCTTTAACCAGGCGGAGACGGCGATTTTTCTAGCAGATGCTGCCCGCTTCCCTTGTGAGCTTGAGGAAGTCAGCACGCTTTCCCAGCAGAGCCGCAGGAGAGGAGAAAGCCAGAGGCAGTCGGTGGGGGTGCTTTGCGGGCCGGGCTGGCCCCTCACCAAGAGCCCCCCGCTCTAACTGCACCCCCAGAATGACACCCCCCCCCCTCCACCACCACCACCAATTTCAGAAAGTCGGTTTCTGAAGAACAGGTCAGGTTCACAAAGACATAGCTGGGTCGGGAGTGGGATTTCCAGCGCCGGTCGAATGTGGAACTGCAGTCAGTTCAAGTTCTAGTTTCCACTCAGCCCCCTGGTTGTTCTTCCCCTATTTACCGGAAAGGCGCCCCGCCTGACTGCCCTGAGCCCGTTTCCTCTTCCTGGCAGGAGAGGAGAGGACGTAGCCGATGAGTTATGTATCTGAGAACGTGTGCGAATCGCTCCAAAACACAGGGGCTTATTAGAACAAACTTCAGCCGAAACCGGTGTGGCTCAGTGGATAGAGCATCAGCCTGCGGACTGAAGGGTCCCAGGTTCAATTCGGGTCAAGGGCACGTACCTTGGTTGCGGGCACATCCTTAGTAGGGGGTTGTGCAAGAGGCAGCTGATGGATGTTTCTAGCTCTCTTTTAATTTTTTTTTAACATATATATATTTTATTGATTTTTTACAGAGAGGAAGGCAGAGGGAGAATTAGAAACATCGATGAGAGAGAGACATCCATCAGCCGCCTCCTGCACGCCCCCCACTGGAGATGTGCCCCACAACCAAAGCACATGCCCTTGACCAGAATCGAACCTGGGACCTTTCAATCTGCAGGCCGACGCTCTCTCCACGAAGCCAAACCGGTTAGGCTGATGTTTCTAGCTCTCTATCTCTCTTCCTTCTTCTGTGTAAAAAAGTCAGTAAAATATATTTTTAAAAAAAAACAACATACTTCAGAGGTGGAGACCTCTCTCTGGGGCCTCAGGAGGCAGATTCCATGAGAGATGCACCTGCAGGCTCCGTGCTTTGTGATGGAAAGGCTGCCTTGGTTGTCTTTAAACGTACTACCTTCTATGTGTAAGCACTCACAGAGCCAAAAGCGTCTCGGCAGAAACCTCTGCTCCCTTTAGAACAGCGGTTCTCAACCTTCCTAGTGCTGCGACCCTTTAAGACAGCTCCTCATGGGGTGGTGACCCCCAACCATAAAATTAATTTCAGTTGCTACTTCATCACTGTCATTTTGCTACTGTTATGAACTGTCATGTAAATATCTGATAGACAGGATGTATTTTCATTGTTACAAATTGAACATAATTAAAGCATAGGGATTCATCACAAAAACAAGATGTAATGATATATTGTGAAATATTTATTTCTAATGACAAATAAATGAAATGTTGTCTTGAATCGTGGGGTAGCATGGGCAACAGTCTTCATAGGACAACAGTAAACTACATGGCTACACTTGGCTACACCGAGGAGCGGTGTGTTGGTTCCTAAGACCATGGGAAATAGGTGTTTTCCTCTGGTCTTAGGCGACCCCTGTGAAAGGGTCGTTCGACTCCCAAAGGGGTTGCGACCCACAGGTTGAGAACCGCTGCTTTAGAAGCACCTGGTATCGGCACCAGTGTTGTTCCCATTTTACAGATGGCAGTCACACTGTCACCGCCCCTGATCCTGTCAGGGAGACTAGCTGTCTCCGTGTTCTTGCTGGTCCAGCAACGTGGCATTCCCAGCTGACAGCATGACCTCGCTGCTCCATCGTGGTCTGAGGCCCCTCCAGACTTGCTCTGTTTTTTGTTTTTTATTGATTGTTTTTACAGAGAGGAAGGAGTGGGATCATTGTGGGAACCTCTTCCATGTCCCGTGTGGTTCAGGGTTCCCGGTCAGGGTTCAGGCTCTGGAGGAGGCCGCACGCCAATGAAAAGAGACTACAAAAGTATTAATTTGGTGATATTGGGGGGCCAGGTGGGAGCCCACCTCCAGTGGAAACACTACCGCCTTCCTTTGGCCTTGCCATCGCTTTTATTCAGGTTTGGGAGACACCCTTTGCCCTGAAGCAGGCAGTTCCAGTCACAGGCAGATTATCTGATCAGTAAGGAGTTATATGACCTTTTGATAGGGAAGTTCATTGTCTCCATTAGATAGGGGGTGGCTGACTCTGACCTTTCAGAGCTTTCAGGTCGACCAGCTCTCCGTGTTCCTTGTCCACACTTTCTATCAGTGAGATAATGACTGGTTTCTGGCAGAGAGTTAGAAACATCGATGAGAGAGAAAACATCCATCAGCTGCCTCCTGCATGCCCCCTGCTGGGGATGTGCTCACACCCAAGGTACATGCCCTTGACCCGAATCGAACCTGGGACCTTTCAGGCCGCAGGCAGAGGCTCTATCCACTGAGCCACACCGGTTTCGGCTAGGCCTGATTGTCCCGTTCTGGGCTTTGGGGGCCTGTGTGGGTTTTGGCTTCCCTCCAGCGTTAGCCTTTCCTCTCCAGTTCTATGAGGGAAGGCCCTCCTGCCCGAAGCTCAGGCCTCCAGCCCTTTCCTAGCCCCGCTGCTGGGTCAGTCCGTCCTCTCTCAGGACGAGGCAGCGCTCAGGCCCAGCAGGTAGTGTAATGGGGCGACCCGCGACAGACGACCACCAGACAGCCAACTGGAACATTTGGGAAGCCTTTATCACGAACCCAAGTCCGGGCTCCCGGTCCCACTGACACAGCAGGGAAGCACGAGCCTCTGCAGCAAAAAGTGCCTTTTATCCTCAGCGCAGGAGGACCTGGCGAACTTTAACTGGCTCAGCATGACTCAATGTCCTATGCTGACTCTGCGTCTCAGCTTTTTGGTTATGTAAGTAAGCAGTCTAGATAACGGTTGTACTTGAAGGAGCTGTTTGTCAAACTTTATGGCTTCTCAGGGCTGGGGGTGCCTTCAGGCACCTGACGTTCTATGTCACAGGATGTTTAGCTGGGAAACCCCCCCGTTCCTTCTGCCTCCAGGCCTGAGGTCACCCTGACCCTGATTCATTCTTTATGGGGAAACGCAGTCTGGCCCTTGCCCCTCCACAGTAGGTGAGGCCTGACACTCTGATCTCATGATTGCAAGACTGGTTCCTCTCTGCCCTGTGCCAGGCAGCTGCTGCTCTAGCAGGAGCCCGCAGGAGCCCAGATAAAGGCACCGGACAGCTGTCCTGCCCCTGCCCCTGCCCCTGCCCATCAGCACGGAAGAAACTATGGCTTTCGTGTTGGTTTTGTTAATCTCACCTGAGGATACTTCCTCATTTATTTGTAGAGAGGGTGGCAGGGAGGGGGAGAGACAGAGAGAGACCCATCGATCAGTGTGAGAGACACACATCCATTGGTGGCCTCCTGGTGCCCAAGGCTGCAACCCAGGTACACTGCAGGCCTCGGGCGGATGCTCTACCCTGGAGCCCACGTCGGCGAGGGCGAGACTGTGGCTTCCTTCCAAGGACTTTGATAAAGCAGGGAATTTCTCCGGAAGGGAGGGGGGTCTGGAAGGAGACTTGTAATCATCCCTCTGCGATTACAAGTCAACAGTGCTGAGGCCGGTGTTTGCCTGTTTGCTGCTGCCCCCTAGAGGAAAGAGCACGCCACGGTCGGAGCTCTGTGGGTCCTTTGCAGAGGAAGGAAGGGTTTGCAGTACAGCTGGGGATGGAACTGGGGACCTAGTTAGGCTTTCTCCCGGGAAACCTGGGGCTCCAGCCTGAGCACTGTGTGGGGCGGGGTGGGGGGGAGAGGAGGGAGCCTTGCCCACACCCACAGGCCAGGCTCAGGGGCGCAGGACTGGCCACCTCTGCTACACAGACTCTGTGAGGACAAGTGAGCTCTTTAATATATTTTATATATTTTTATTGATCTTTTACAGAGAGGAAGGGAGAGGGATAGAGAGCTAGAAGCACTGATGAGAGAGAGACATCGATAAGCCGCCTCCTGCATGCCCCCTACTGGGGATGTGCCCGCCACCAAGGTACATGCCCTTGACCGGAATCGAACCTGGGACCTTTCAGTCCGCAGGCTGACGCTCTATCCACTGAGCCACACCGGTTTCGGCCGAGTGAGCTCTTTCATAGGATATCAGCCTCCTGTGTGTCTGCCCTCGGTTTCCCTGCTAATGCTTATTTCTCGTAGGGTTTTAAGCTGATGGGCACCTTTTTTTAAAAATATATTTATTGATTTTTTACAGAGAGGAAGGGAGAGAGAAAGTCAGAAACATCGATGAGAGAGAGACATCGATCAGCCGCCTCCTGCACGCCCCACAGTGGAGATGTGCCCGCAAGCAAGGTACATGCCCCCCACCGGAATCGAACCTGGGACCTTTCAGTACGCAAGCTGACGCTCTATCCACTGAGCCAAACTGGTCTCAGCGCAATGGGCACCTTCTTGATATCTCTTCATGATTATCCTCTATAATAAAGAGCTAATAGGCAAATTGTCCCCCTGGGAGTTCAACCAGGGGCAGGGCTGGCCAGTTCATTCATGTGTGAATGAATGAATGTGCAAAAGAGGACAAAAGCCACCTCACAGCTGGTCAGACCACACCAGTGCACGAATTCATGCACTGGACCTCTAGTGGGATATGTAAAATTCGTTTTCCCCCCTTACCTGTGGGCTAGGCAGAAGAGAAAAGTTAAGTAGTCTTAAGTCACGGTTATAGCCTTTTCCCTTTCCTGGCAGGAGACAAGAGGACTTAGCTGATGAATTATTTATGTGAGAATGTGTGCAAATCACTCCAAAAACGTAGTGGCTTAGAAGAACAAACTTCTGTGAGTGGGGAGTTATGAGCTGCTTAGCTGGCTGCTCTGGCCCAGGACCCCTCGTGAGGGAGGGTCAGAGGTCAGCCAGGGTGGTGCAGGGTGGTGTGGGATCTCAGGACCTTGTCAGGTGGCTCACCACGTGGCTGGGGAGTGGGTGCAAGGCCTTGGTTCCTCCTGCGGGCCTCCCCCAGGGACTGCTGGAGTGTCCCCAGTTCAATCCCCAGCTGGCGGCCCCCATAGTGAGCAGTTCAGAGGCGAGAAAGAGCCAGGCGGAAGTCAGGGCTTTTTGGGGTCCAGCTTTGGGAGTCACAGTATCCCTTCTGCCACCTTCCAGTCATGAGAGGCCCGTTACCAAGGGTGGCCACATTTCAAGGGGAGGGAGTGACTATGGCTTTTTCAGGGAGGCGTGCCAAAGAGTCTGTGGACGTATTTAAAACTGCCAGGTCGGGTAGGGCGTGGGGCCACAGTGAGATGCAGCTCTCCTGGGCTGCGTGGGTCAAGTTCACCCGCCCTGGCTTATCCGGTGGCTGTTGTTCCATCTTTTTTTATTTTTTTATTATTTTTTAAAATATATTTTATTGATTTTTTTACAGAGAGGAAGGGAGAGGGATATAAAATCAGAAACATCGATGAGAGAGAGACATCGATCAGCCGTCTCCTGCATGCCCCCCACTGTGGAGATGTGCCCGCAAGCAAGGTACATGCCCCCGACCGGAATCGAACCCAGGACCCTTCAGTCCGCAAGCTGACGCTCTATCCACTGAGCCAAACCGGTCTCAGCTCCATCTTTTTCAAAAAAAAAAAATATATATATATATATATTTGATTGATTTTTTACAGAGAAAAAGAGAGAGAGATAGAGAGTTAAAAACATCTATGAGAGAGAAACATCCATCAGCGGCCTCCTGCACACTCCCCACTGGGCACGTGCTTGCAAACAAGGTACATGCCCTTGATAGGAATCGACCCCGGAATCTGCTGACAGACACTCTATCCCCTGAGCCAAACCAGCCAGGGCTGTTCCCGCTTTTTGTTGACCCAAGGCCGGGTTTCCTGCCCCACCTTTTGTCCTTTTCCTGTTTCCTGCTGAGAAGCCAGCAGAGACATTGTGGTTGCACTTTCACTTTTACACTCACTGGGGGGGAGGGGGGGGGGGGTGGGGTGTGGGGAGGGTGAGGTCTGCAGAACAGGAAAGTGAAAGCGAGTGTCTGCAGCCGCGGCCCGTGAATTAGCCGGGACTCTGCAGACCGCACATCGCTCCCATCAGTCAGTGTGGAGGGTTGAGAATCTGCCAGCAGTTGTGTGGTCCCTTCGGTGATGTATCTCCCTTGATGCTCTTCTGTGATGCCTCAGCTAGCAGGAGAGGGGACCCCTCTGTTCCGTGGTGAAGAAATGTTTGTTCTGATGACTGTGTGGTGGGCACATAATCAAAGACACAGAAAGAGCCGAAACCGGTTTGGCTCAGTGGATAGAGCATCAGCCTGCTGACTGAAGGGTCAAGGGCATGTACTTTGGTGGCGGGCACATCCCCAGTGGGGAGTGTGCAGGAGGCAGCTGATCGATGTTTCTCTCTCATCGATGTTTCTAGCTCTCTAGCTCTCTCCCTTTCTCTCTGTAAAAAAATCAATAAAAAAATAAATAAAAAGAGAGACACAGAAAGAAATCCAGAGGAGCTCCTGGACGAATAGTCGGGGCGACAAGCTGAATTGGGAGGTGTTGGTATGGCCTCTGGGTGTAAGACAGACAGCTCTCTGCCCCGCAAATGAACTACACACTGGAGACGTCACTCAGACAAGAAACAGAAACTTAGTGGGTGGCTCACAAGAATGTGGAATTGCCTGGCTGGCGTGGCTCAGTGGTTGAGTGTTGATCTAGGAACCAAGAGGTCACAGTTCGATTCCCAGTCAGGGCACATGCCCGGGTTGCGGGCTCGATCCCCTGTCGGGGGGGGCATGCTGGAGGTAGCCAATCCATGATTCTCTCTCATCATGGATGTTTCTATCTCTCTCTCTCTCCCTCTGTGAAATCAATCAATATATATATATTTTTTTAGCCGAGACTGGTTTGGCTCAGTGGATAGAGTGTCAGCTTGTGGACTGAAAGGTCCCAGGTTCGATTCCGGTTGGGCACATCTCCACTGTGGCACATGCAGGAGGCCGCTGATCGATGTCTCTCTCTCATCAATGTTTCTGACTTTCTATCTCTCCCTTCCTTTCTGTAAAAAATCAATAAAATATATTAAAATATATATATATATGTATATATATATTTTAAAAGACTGTGGAAGTTTTGAGCGTGGAAGAAAGAGATGTCCCTCTTGGCTATATTAGAAAGATAACTCAGGAGCCTGTGTTTATGTCTCCAGTGAAGGCAAACTGATCAGAGGGAGAAGAAGTGGACTGGGTAGAGTGTCTAGGGTTCCAAGGCCATAGAGCTTTCTAGAATATGGACAAAAAGATTTTAAAAAAGAGAATCATCTCTGTGGAGCCCCAGCAGCTTTGTTTGTATTGTCTCACGTAATCCCCGCAGTGTTCTCCGAGGGAGGGTCTCATCACTTCCTGTGAAAGCTGGGGAGACCAGGAGTGGCAAGGTCCGCACCCTCGGAGTGAATGCAGCGTAGGGTCTGCCTCCTGCCTTCCTCTGGAGCCAAGGTCAAGCTAGGGCAGCGGTTCTCAAGCTTCCTAGTGCCTCGACCCTTTAAGACAGCTCCTCATGGGGTGATGACCCCCACCCATAAAATTATTACTTCCGTTGCCACCTCATCACTGTCATTTTGCTACTGTTATGAACTGTCATGTCAATATCTGATAGGCAGGATGTATTTTCGTTGTTACAAGTTGAACATCATTAAAGCATAGGGATTCATCACAAACCCAATACGTAATTATATATGGTGAAATATTTATTTCTCATTACAAATAAATGAAATTTTGTCTTGAATCGTGGTGTAGCATGGGTAACAGTCTTCCTATGACAACAGTAAACTACATTGCTACACTTTGCTGCACCGAGGAGCAGTGTGTTGGTTCCTAAGACCATGGGAAATAGGTGTTTTCCTCTGGTCTTAGGCGACCCCTGTGAAAGGGTCGTTCGACCCCCAAAGGGGTCGTGACCCACAAGTTGAGAACCGCTGAGCTAGGGGGCACTGTCGCAAGTCCTGGCCCCGTGTCCCCACTGCTTAGAGGGAGGCCACCCTGGAAAGCAGGTCCGGAGGGGACTGGAGAGCCGGGAATGTCACCGCTGACATCTTCGGGACCTCATGTGATCCCGCAGCAGAGGGGTGGGGGGGAAGAAAGGAGGGGACCCTCTCTGCAGCTGTGGGGACCCAAGTGCTGTCAGGTGCCCATCCCTCTGACCTGCCCCTCTCTCTCTCTCCCCCCCCACCCAGCCGCTCTGCAGGAGACCTTCACCTCCCTGGGCTTTGAGGTCCGCAGTTTCCCGCTGCTGACCATGGAGGGTCTGACTCAGCAGCTGGGCCAGGTGGCCTACAGGACGGCGCACCACGACAAGGACAGCTTCGTGTGCGTGCTGGTGAGCCGCGGGGGCGCGCAGAGCCTGCTCGGCGTGGACGGGGCCCGCTCGGGGCTGCCTCTGGAGCGCATCCGGAGCATGTTCCGGGGAGACGCCTGCCCCTCTCTCCTGGGGAAGCCCAAGCTCTTCTTCATCCAGACGTACGAGCAGGCCGAGCGGCCCGCCCCGGACGGCAGCCTCCCCGAGGCCGATGGGCCGGCAGCCAGCAGCCTGGTGGCCCAGGCCTGGCGGCCCGAGCCATGCACGGTGCACCCAGAGGCCGACTTCTTCTGGAGCCTGTGCACGGCCGACGTGGCGCTGCTGGAGCAGCACCCCACCCTGCCGTCCCGATACCTGCAGGGCCTCGCCCAGAAGCTGCGGCAGGAGAGGTGAGCCCCCAGATCCGATCCCGCAGCCCTAGACCTGCCCTGCGCCCCCTGTCCCCTCAGAAGTGGTTCGGCGTGACTGGTCTTTTTTTTTTTTTTAATAAATATAGTTTATTAATTTTTTACAGAGAGGAAGGTAGAGGGATAGAGAGTTAGAAACATCGATGAGAGAGAAACATCGATCAGCTGCCTCCTGTACACCCCCCACTGGAGATGTGCCCGCAACCAAGGTACATGCCCCTGACCCTAATCGAACTCGGGACCCCCCAGTCCTCAGACCAACGCTCTATCCACTGAGCCAAACCGGTTTCGGCCGTGACTGGTCTTTTGTATGCGTCCTGCATGTGCACAGACTGTTTGACTCAGTTTCCCCTTGGGGAAGGGGGCTGAAGTCACGTGCTAGAGCGCTGCCCGCTGGTTCGAATCACTCACTGAGCAGCTGGTAAAGTCCTTAGAGAAGAACACATTCAAGGCACTCTCCCATCCGTTGGCTCATTCATTTTATTTAACTGATTTTAAAATATATATATTTTATTGATTTTCTACAGAGAGGAAAAGAGAGGGATAGAAAGTCAGAAATATCAATGAGAGACGGACATCCATCAGCTGCCTCCTGCACGCCCCCTACTGGGGATGTGCCCGCAACCAAGGTACATGCCCTTGACCGGAATCGAACCTGGGACCCTTCAGTCCGCAGACGGACGCTCTATCTGCTGAGCCAAACCGGTTTCGGCTATTTTTTTATTTTTTAATATTTTTTATTGATTTTTCACAGAGAGGAAGGGCGAGGGAGAGAAAGTTAGAAACATCGATGAGAAACATCAATCAGCTGCCTCCTGCACAACCCCTACTGGGGATGCGCCCACAACCAAGGTACGTGCCCTTGACTGGAATCGAACCTGGGACCTTTCAGTTCGCAGGCTGACGCTCTATCCACTGACCCAAACCGGTTTTGGCAAAAATATTTTTATTGTTGAAAGTATTACAGGTATCTCCCCTGTTTCCCCTCCCAGCCCTGAATCCCTCCCGACCCCAGGTTTCCACTACCCTCTTTAGTTGGCTCATTTCACCGTGATGGCCACCTGTCCCCTCCTTGAGGTCTGTGTGCCGTTAACTCTTGCTCCCCTGCTCCCCCAGGAGCCGGCCCCTGGTGGATCTGCACCTGGAACTGAACAGCAGCGTGCACGACTGGAACCTGGGCGTCCCGGACCGGGAGAAGTACCACGTCTCGCTGCAGCACACGCTGAGGAAGAAGCTCTTTCTCGCTTGCAAATGAGACGCCAAGGGCTGCTCAGCTGGCATGGCTCGGCTGGTGGAGTGCCATCCCAGGCCCAGGAGATTGACGATGGGGCGCCCGGGCAGGGCGCGGGCCTTGGGTGCGGGCTCCATCCCTCGCGTGGGGCCGGTGGGAGGCAGCCCATCCACGTTTTCGTCTCTCTCTCCCTGGAAGCCATAATCAAACCCATTTTAGACGCGCAAAGCCTCTTCAGTCCTGCACTCTCCCTCGCTCGCCAGAGAGCAGCTTTCGAACGCATGTTCACCCCGTGGGAGGAAAGGTCCTGGCAGGGGTGGAGGTGACCCTCCGAGAGGCGTGCTGGAGGCGGGGGTCGCGGGGAGGAGGTTGGACCGGAGCCTTGAGGTGAAGGCCTTGTCTGCTGTTGCAGAAACAGCTTCTCGGTTCGGGACATACAGGTTGAGAACCGCTGCTAAGACCTAAGACCTAAGACCTGGAGCCTAAGACCATCGGAAAACACAGATCTGTGCATTGCGATGCCTAACAGCAGGATTATGACAAAATAACTTCATGGTTGGGGGTCATCACAGCATGAGGAACTGTACTAAAGGGTGGGGGCCTTACGAAGGTAAGAGCCACTGTTTTACAAGGAGCTGCGGGGATGGGGGGATGGAGGGGCGTGTGGCCCGCCCAGAAGCACCCTGTTCTGCTCACCCTGAGGCCCACCGTCAGAAGATGCCCCCGATCATGCTGGAGATCTTCAACACGCCCGCCGTGCACCTGGCCGTCCAGGCCGCATCCCTGACCGCACCACTGGCACCGCGATGGACTCTGGGGACCCGGTCACCCACACGGTGCCCATCTACGCGGTTCCGCCCTCCCCACGCCATCCTGCGCCCCCAGACCTGGCTGGCCCCTGGTGAAGATGCCCATGGAGTGTGGCTACCGATTCGCCACGGCCACCAGGCGGGAAGAGCGGGAGGCAGCGGTGCCAGTCGCCTGGAGCAGGAGGTGGTCCCCGCCTCCAGGTCGCCCCTGGAGAAGAGCCCCGAGCTGCCCCATCACCGTGGGCACCGAGCGGACGGGATGCAGAAGGAGGCCACTCCTCAGGCCCCCCCGCCCCGGGAAGGTCAGGATCGTGGAGCACAGGCCCTCTGGATGGGCCGCGCCATCCTGGCCTCATCGTCCGTCCACCGTCCAGCAGACGGGGAGCAGCAAGCAGGAGGGCGAGACGGCACCCCCCACCCCCCCATCATCCACTGCAAATGCTGCTAGCAGACTGTTACTTCTTTGGTTACAGCCTTTCTCGGCAAAACCTGACTGTGCAGAAAACGAGAGGAGATTGGCTTGGCTGTGTTTGTTTGTTTTGGGGGTGCTTGCCTCAGGACTTGCAAACTGGCACGGAGAAGGTGGCAGCAGTCTGTGGGAGCGAGTGCCCCCCAAATTCTGCAGTGTGGCCGAGGACTTTGTATGTTGTTCTTTTTAAAAATATTCTGTAACGGAGTGAGTCCCCACAAGACAGACCACAAAGACCAACCGAATTCAAACAGGCCTAAGTTTATTACAGACTCGAATCTGGGCTCACCTAACTGGAATCTGGGCTCAAACCTTAGCTGACGCAGCAGCTGGGTCCTTTTCCCCATCAGAGTGCCTGAGTTAGGGCAATCAGCTCGGCCTTTTGGACAGAGGTCCCATGTCCTAGGGCTTGCGCCCAGATGACAGAGTCTAGGGTGACTACAGCAGCTCCAGCATATCGGGTGCCCTTTGCTTCCATCAGTAAAAAGGGTACAAGCACTGTGGGTGCAGGTGGGGAGCATCATCACTGCACCCTCTAAGGGAGAGAGGTCCCTGAGTAGCTGGCTTCCCTGGCCCACAGCTGGGATGGCCCTGCCTGTATGCTTGGTGGTAAAGCGCAGGCAATACACCGGATTGCTCAGTGGTCTCGATGTCAGTGGGAAGGCGTGTCATCAGGGCTGGCCAACAAGACTCGAACTTTGGATCGCCACCACAGTCCCCTAGCTCAAATTCACATGCTGTGCTTTATCACTTCCAGAGCCTGGTTTGTGATGTGCGATTAAGAGACACTGAGTATAACTTTGGATCGCCACCACAGTCCCATAGCTCAAATGATAACAAAACAGGAATACCACATCTCGATTTAAGCAGGCCCTTTGGCACCGATCCCACAGTCGTACAACCCCGTGGTAGGAGGAACCTGTGGCCAGCAAGTGGTTATGCTGGCTCGGAGGTCCCAGTATCGAACATAGGTGTCATAGCCACAGGACAGGAGCGTGAAAGGGGACATGAGGTCCAGCACCCCAGCCCCTGGGGAAAGTCACTGCCCAAGTGCATCATCAGCTCCCACTGTTGAGGTGTTAAGGCCAAAGACCATACCTTGGCCATTCTGTCCCTGGAGCTGCTCACAATGATGCCCTCTTTGCAATCCACACAGTTCACCAGCTGTTGGCAATCGTCCCAGCTGGGTTGATGGGTACTTCCAGCACAGCAAAGCCAGCTCACCAGAATTAGCCAACATCACTCACTACTGGCCCGGTCCTGGGCAGCCTCTCCTGGGCCCACAGAGCAGAGAACCAGCATTAGCTGGTGTTTTTCAAACCAACTGAGAGCCCTCACCCTCAGAGTGACAATTTAATAGAAGCGATGACTTCATGTTCCAAAGTTCGCACATACAGTTCCAAAGTTTGCACATACAGTTCCAAAGTTCGCACATACGGTATCACATGTTGGCTCCTCTGGTAGAACTTACAGTTCCAAAGTTATCACATACCACCAGCTGTTGGCAATAGTATCACATGTTGGCTCCTCTGGTAGAACTTACTTCTCTGGATGAAGCGAGCGAGACAGGAGGGTTCTGGTTCTTCCAGTTGTATACTTCCAGGTCGCCCTGTCTTCCCTGGGCATCACGGCGGTGCATCGGGGATTGCCACGCAGGGTTTAAAGATGATGTCATGTCAGGCAGGGCCTGACCACCGGGCTGCTAGGGGCTCGCCTGGTAAGAGCACCGACAAAGGGGCAGTCCCTCTTTTTATACCCATTCTGCCTTCCCCTATTGGCTCATAGAAGCTGACTCGGCAATCTCTAATTGGTTCTCAGGCAGCAAGGGACCAGCTAACCCAGGAGGTTCCTAGCGAGGCTGCTTGACTTAGTTAGCCTAACGGACTCAGGTCAGGTGTTGTGGTCTGGCCAAAGATAAGAGGCTCAAGATGGCAGTTAATCAGAGGCAGGTTCACACTTTTCACCCTGATTCTGAGCCTTCCCCTCCCGCTTCTTTAATAGTTTGCAGGCCTGGCTTTAGGGGAGGAAGTGTCAAGCCTAGCCCTGAGGGGATTCCTCAGTAGTTCCCAATTTTAATCACTACATATTCATTCCAGCCGAAACCGGTTTGGCTCAGTGGATAGAGCATCGGCCTGGGGACTGAAGGGTCCCGGGTTCAATTCCGGTCAAGGGCACATCCCCAGTGGGGGGCGTGCAGGAGGCGGCTGATGGATGTCTCTCTTTCTCATCGATGTTTCTGGCTTCCTATCCCTTTCCCTTCTTTGTGAAAAACCAATAAAATATATTATAAAAAAAAAATACTCATTCCAAATACGAGAGGTGCATTGTTACAGGAAGGCCCTGGCCTGCCCCTGAGCCGCCGGCTTCTCCCTAAGCAGGGCCAGGCCTCGCGGGCGCCCGCTCGGGGAGGGGTTGGCGTTGCTTTGGTGTGAATAATGTACTCCACATTTTTACATCTCCGCCGCAGTCCGGGGTCTGTGTGTTTTATTTTGAATGGCCAGCCGTCGGGGACCCCCCTCCTGGTCCCCAGTTGAGATGCATCTTTTGGTCCCCCGGGGAGCCGGTTGAGGTGAGGAGACAGCCACGCAGGGCACACCTGTAACTGACTTGAGACCAGTTTAATGAAGCGCACACCTTAAAGAAAACAAACACAAAAAACACAAACCACAGAGAGAGAGATTAAAAACACAAACCACAGAGAGAGAGAGATTAAAAACAAACCACAGCCGAAACCGGTGTGGCTCAGTGGATGGAGCGTCGGCCTGCAGACTGAAAGGTCCCAGGTTCGATTCCGGTCAAGGGCATGTACCTTGGTGGCGGGCACATCCCCAGTAGGGGGCGTGCAGGAGGCGGCTGATCGATGTCTCTCTCTCATGGATGTTTCGAACTCTCTATCCCTCTCCCTTCCTCTCTGTAAAAAAATCAATAAAATATATTTAAAAAAAAACAAACACAAATCACAGAAGAAGCATAAAGTGCTTGTAGGCCTAGGGGTGAGCGCCATTGGAGTTTTTTCCGGATACCCCAAGTTCCAGGTCCATCCCTGGCCAGCGCACAAGCAGGCAGCAACCGGTGCGTGTATAAATGGGTGGACCGGCAAGTCGTCAGTTTTCTCCCCCTAAAAATCAGTCAGTAAATTAATTGATTAAAGCAAAGTGCTCCTCTCTGCAGTTGGGGGGGGGGAGTCGTGACCTTACCTTTCCAGCCCTATCCCTTCCCGTAGAGGCGCATGACCATCGGCCTGACATGGTGGAAATAACAGGGCAAGGCCAGTCAGCATCTTTTCTTTCCTCTCCCTCTTTTTAAAACAATTGTCTTTATTTATTTATTTAATGGGTTCCAGAAAGAGGAAGACACACACACACACACAACATTGAAACATCAATCAATTGTCTCCCTCACACACCCAACTGGGGATGAGAGAGGAAAAGGGAGATGGAGAGGGAGAGAACATTGAAACATCGATCAGCTGTCTCCCACACACACCCGACTGGGGATGGAACCTGCAACCTGGGTGTGTGCCCTGACCAGGAATCTAACCCACCACCTTTTGGTGGACAGGTCCATGCTCCAACCAACCCACTGAGCCACACCAGCCAGGACTCAGCCATCACCGATGAAATGAGGCTGTGTGGTCTGTTTCTTTGCTTTTGTCGCTTTTCTTGTTTGCTTTGATTACATTGTTGTTGTTGTTTTTACCCATTTTTTTTTATTGTGTTACATGTAGACATATCTCCCCATTGCCCCCCTCCCTCCCAGGCGTACCCCCACCCCCCAGTGTCTATGTTCGCTGGTTATGTTTATATGCATGGATACAAGTCCTTTGGTTGATCTCCTATCTCCCCCACCTCTCCTTCATCTTCCTGCTGTAGTTTGACAGTCTGTTTGATGCTTTACTGCCTCTGTCTCTATCCTTTTGTTCATCAGTTTACAATGTTGATTACATTGTCTTTATTAATACCATCCATCAGGCAATTCCCAGAGCCGAGGAGAGGAACGCGATGTGCTTGCTGGTGTGTTTTGCTCACTTGCCAGGGGGATGGGGAGGCGGAAAGAGGGATTGTGATTTCAGGCCTAGGCCCACAAAGCAGGAGGATGAAGAACTGTTCTGAGGAGGAGATGAGAGGACCTTTACGATCACACCTAACGAGAGGGTGTTTATGGCTGCTTGTCGTTGTTATTATTAGACCACCCCGTGGAGGCGTTATTTCGGAAAGGTTGAACCAGACCTTGAGAAGTTGGCAGGGTTTTGGCAGGTTGAAAGGGAGAAGAGAGTGTGTTGCAGGAGAGGACCCAAACCGAGTGAAGGAGCAGAGAGGAGAGGTGCAAGGCGTGGTCTCCACACCTCGAGCGTAACTTTCATTTAAAAAAATATATATTTTATTGATTTTTTACAGAGCGGAAGGGAGAGGGATAGAGAGTTAGAAACATTGATGTGAGAGAAACATCGACCAGCCGCCTCCTGCACGCCCCCTATTGGGGATGTGCCCACAACCAAGGCACATGCCCTTGACCGGAATCGAACCTGGGACCTTTCAGTCCGCAGGCCGCTGCACTGTCCACTGAGCCAAACCGGTTTTGGCTCAAGCATCACTTTTAGCTGGAGAGGAGAGCATGGAGCCAGCATGAGCTGGAAGCCAGGAGATGCTGAGGTGAGAATGTCTGAGCCGTGGAGGTCTGCACCTTTGTCCTTTAATCAGTTATGTAAGTCAGTGGTTCTCAACCTGTGCGTCGCGACCCCTTTGGGGGGTGAACGACCTTTTCACAGGGGTCGTCTAAGATCAGCAGAAAACACCTATTTCCCATGGTCTTAGGGACCAACACACCGCTCCTCGGTGTAGCAAAGTGTAGCCATGTAGTTTACTGTTGTCATAGGAAGACTGTTACCCATGCTATACCACGATTCAAGACAGAAAATTTCATTTATTTGTCATTAGGAATAAATATTTCACAATATATAATTACATATTGTTTTTGGGATGAATCCCTATGCTTTAATGATCCATTTATAACAATGAAAATACATCCTGCCTATCAGATGTTTACATGACAGTGCATAACAGTAGCAAAATGACAGTGATGAAGTAGCAGTGGAAATAACTTTATGGTTGGGGGTCACCACCCCATGAGGAGCTGTCTTGAAGGGTCGTGGCCTTAGGAAGGTGGAGAACCGCTGCTTTACGGCGCCCCGTGTAGGACATCTCACACAGCCACCATGGTTATTCATGGACCTCCAGCCCGCTGTCACCCACCCTGTCCACGAAAATAATTTTATGGTTGGGGGTCACCATAACGTGAGGAACTGTATTAAAGGGTCGCGGCATTAGAAAGGTTGAGAACCACTGATGTAAGTTATTTTTCTTACTTTATTTGTGACTATTTTCTTGGACACTTTTCTATATAACCATTTGATTCCTTAATGCGTATTTTATTTTTTTCACTGAGTATAGTTTTTTAAAAAAAATGTTTTATTGAGGCCTGATTTGGCTCAGTGGATAGAGCTCCGTCAGCTTTTGGAATGAAGGGTCCCCAGGTTGGATTCCGGTCAAGGGCATGTACCTTGGTTGCAGGTACATCTCCAGTAGGGGGAGTGCAGGAGGCGGCAGATGGATGTTTCTCTCTCATTGATAGGGAGTTTCTAACTCTCTATCCCTTTTCCTTCCTCTCTGTAAAAAATTAATAAAATATTTTAAAAAATGTTTTATTGAATTTTAGAGAGAGAGGAGGAGACAGAAGCAGAGAGAATGAATACTCCTATGCTTACAACCCAGCTTATATCAAATGTTCTAAAATATATATGAAGTTTCTTAAGATAGTACTTTAAGTAGTAATCCCAAATACAAAAGAGATAAATGCACTGAAATATTTCAAACCTAATGACAGCCCCACACTGAGAATTAGCCAAATGTTCACTGGATGGAATTTTATGTAACTATTAAAATTATGTATACAGCCCTAACTGGTTTGGCTCAGTGGATAGAGCGTCAGCTTGTGGACTGAAGGGTTCCGGGTTTGAATCCAGTCAAGGGCACATGCCTAGGTTGGAGGCTCGATCCCCAGTAGGGGGTGTGCAGGTGGCAGACTATCAGTCATTCTCTCTTATGGTTGATGTTTTTACCTCTCTCCCTCTCCCTTTCTCTCTGAAATCAATAAAAATGTATTTTAAACAAGTAGGTACATTGAGCTGTTAGCTTATTTTACATACAATTAAATTTAAGTAAATTTAACCAAACATGCCTTAATATCTTTTATTTGGTAGCTATCGATTTTTAACATTAAAGGGCTTACCTTTTTTTATGTCAGTTTAAACAGAACATTATATTTGCATTAGTATATATATATTTTTTAATTCCTTATTGTTGAAAGTATTACATGTTTCCTTTTTCCCCCATTGACCTCTCCCAGTCTGCTCCCATCCCCCAGCTCAGGAATAAAATCCATAAAAATGTTAAGAAAATTATATTCCTGTATATTCTGCTAATACATTCATCTGCTATTTGAAAGAGGCCTTTTCTGCCCTCTTCTATACTTTAGTTTTATTTTGTAAAAATATATTTTATTGATTTTTTACAGAGAGGAAGGGAGAGAGAAACATCGATGAGAGAGAGACATAGATCAGCTGCCTTCTGCACGCCCCCTACTGGGGATGTGCCCGAAACCAAGGTACATGCCCTTGACTGGAATCGAACCTGGGACCTTTCAGTCCGCAGGCTGACGCTCTATCCGCTGAGCCAAACCAGCTAGGGCATATTTACTTCTATTTTATTGTCCATATTTGGTTTTCTTCTTCTTCTTTTGATTGTTGTGGCTTTATTTCTTCCAATCAGAATATACTGCAGGAAACAAGGGGAGAACTAGGGTGGGGGCCCCAGGGTGGACTCCAGGCGGGCTCTCGAAGCTGCTGTGTGGGCTTAAAACGCTGCCATCAAGACGTCCAAGTGGCTTCCGGGAAGCGGCAGATGTGCTGACACATCTGGACAGAGCAGCCTGGCTGGCCACCTCTCCGGCCTGGTGTTTCTGTTACCAGGAACCCGCTGGTTGGGCTCAGGCTGCCTGCTGCTCTGTCCAATAACAAAGGCAGGGTTGCATCCTATTAGGTGTTTATTGAAGAAGGCCAGACAACCAAGAAAACAGGGGGCTTATAGGCATCAAATCTTGCCTCCCGGCAAGATTCAGGAGACAGGATTACAAAGGGAAAGAGGCTGGGGTGAGGCATACAGCCACCTGTCGGCCTGCGGGTCTGCAGAGGTCAGCTATTGTAATCAGTCGTCAGGCGATGAGATGATGTTAAGGAGATGATGTTTTGACTCCTGGTGAGTCCTCCGGACTGTGCTTATTGTTTCTGCTTGCTGGATTCACAGCTGAGTTACCTCCTTAATCGCTTTGCACAGGCCTTGAAAAGCAAACTTTCAGAAAAACTTAAGCCCCTATTCATATATACAAAACTCCACCCCCTATTCACATAAGTATATGTGTTCTAAGATGTAAAATAATATGATTACTTTTTAGATTAATTCAGGTGCTCTATCTATTAGATTGTAAGTCCCCCCCTACCATCCCTCTCCCCTCCCCCCATTAGGTAGGTTGGTTGATATCTAGCAACCGTGTACTATAGTAGTAAATTCCTTTGCAAAGAAGCTTTCCCTTTTAGCAGACTGGAAAAGAGCCAAACAAATTCTGTATGATTCTACTTTAGATTTATTTATCTAATTAGACTTAATATTTAGAATAGCTATCGTTTCCTTTTACGATTTCTCTTTACAACTTTTCTGTGCCGTGCCAGCAAGGCCAAGGGTGAACCTGAGGAGGGGTGGTGAAGGATTGAAGAAAAGACAGACAAGAGAATACAGCTGGGGCCTGGTGGGTCTCCCGTGCCTGGAGGAGGACACAGAAGATCCAGCTTGCAAGCCGATGCTTTATTTTATAGTCTGATTAAAGCAAGGGTAGATTCACAGATATACAGGCAACACTTACTGCATCTTCCACAGCCCTCTAACTATTTAGGAAGGAATTAAGGAATGCTAAAAGGTCAGGCTTAATTATGCTAGGAGAGTCTGCCCTCCAGGCTGGGACTTGTTTGTGGCCCTGACACAGGTCAGCTGGAGGCTTGACCCAAGAGCTGCTCCCTATACTTTTCTATGATATTTACAGATATTCTTACAACTTTAACTCACTTTTCTTTCTTTTCCTTCAAAAATGTATCGCCATGCCTTAGGCTTCCTATTAAGTATTTCTCACCTTTTTCACTTCCTCAGCTCTAACTCTTCACAGACCCTCTGCAATTTACACAGAGTTCTGCAACTTGCCTAGTCCCTTTCAGTTTGTCTACTTCACTCTCCTTTTCCTTCATCTCTATACCTTCTATTATACCCAAACTATAAATGCTTTCTAATTAGTTAGAATTAAAGGTCAGTTCTATACAGGCTCCTCCATTGCCAGCTTCAGAACAGTCGGAGTGGTCAGAGGTACATCTCAGGGTCCGTCTCTCCTCCAGTTGGCCCATCATCCTTGCTCTGCTTATGTCTGTCTAATTGCCTACCACCTCCTCCTCAACGATCTTGGCTCTGAATTCTTTCAGGGAAAGGGGACATCGGATCTCTTCCGAAACTACTTCCTCCCAATGAAGGTTGAAGTCCTTTCAGAGCCAAGAGGTCCTTGCTCTCTGTCAGAGGGAGGATGAGGGCCTGGCCCCAGAAGGAAGTGGCAATGATGCCTGTCACTTGGTGGAGACAGCTGTGTTATAAAATTTAGTTTTATTGGGCAAAAGTTAGAACAGTAAGAATGATGACAAAGGGTCTGGTGGAAGAAAAAAACATTTTAGTTCTAAAAATTTCCTGTTGAAATAAATTTTCTCCCTAAAAAACACCCTCATTTTTATGAAAGAGCCAAATTAAGACCAATTTATTCACTGTATTAAGCTTAGCTACAATTTGGCCTGATAGTTTGCATGAACACAACAAGAATAACAGTTGATCACCTAGGCTATTAAAAAAATATTCTTGCTGAAACCGGTTTGGCTCAATGAATAGAGTGTTGGTCTGCGGACTGAAAGGTCTCAGGTTCGATTCCGGTCAAGGGCATGTACCTTGGTTGCGGGCACATCCCCAGTAGGGGGCGTGCAAGAGGCAGCTGATCGATGTCTCTCTCATCGATGTTTCTAACTCTTCTATCCCTCTCCCTTCCTCTCTGTAAAAAAAAAAAAAATTATTTACTGGAATCTCCTGAGAAAGTTGACTCCCAGGGCAAAGAAACCAAGTCCCATCATTGCCATCAGGCTTTGCCTGCAATACCTACAGAATTGGGGTGCATTCCTCAGGTTGGGGTTCCTACGGGTGTCTTAAGGTTCCTTTCATGCCATCTCCCAGGAAAGCAACCTTCGTTCCTTACCTGGAAAGACCGTCATGAACTATGTGACCAGGCAAGGCACCAGGCTATTTATCCCAGGGGCTTATTACCGGCTTCAAACTCAGTCTTCCTTCCTTAGAGCTTTCTGATGACATCCAGAGTCCTGGCACGTGACTCTCAGACATGACATTTCCGTAAGGTTTTGGTTAATAAAACTACAACTGGAAACTGACTGAGGTCCTGATAGGAAGAAATCAGATTCTTTTTGAATTTATGCAAACAATCACATTGCCAGGAGAACAACAACACTCATTAAGAGTTTCTAGTTTCTGGAGGGATCAGATATGGAGCAAAACATAAATGCTGAAATACTGCTTATCAAGGTACAGTTTACCAAACCGCTCTAAGAAAAGAAACAATTGTTCCCTACGCCTGGAAAACAAGGAGGTTAAAAATCAGCAATATTTTTAATACGAGTTATAAAAACTATACAGTTATTTCTAGCTCATAATCACATCCTGTTTCTCCTGATTTTTTCTTGACAGCATTTATATAAATCCAGATACTCTATAGAGTTCCAATAATTTTTATCCAATTCAAGGGGATGATCTGAAAGTTTATTCTCAGAGATATGTAGCTTAAAATAAATCGGAGTCTTTTCTATGGGTCCCTCAGAAGATGTAACATTTTTCCAAATGCATCATAACAAAAGAGTGATTGTCTCCAAAGGACAAGAAATTTAAAATTATACCATTATTGGTTTGATTATAATGCAAATGACATGGAATCTTGTCCTGTAAAACACAATATTCTAAGCATATCAGACTATATTTAATATGCATGCATAAATAGAATATAATTATTATTTCTTTATTTGACAGAGCTTCCCATATATCTTAGGGATAAAATTTTCCCTCATGAGGAGAGAAAGCAAATCCTTGAGGCATTCCAGGGTCCATTGGAATGATCTAAAGCCAATTCTAGCCGAAATCGGTTTGGCTCAGTGGATAAAGTGTCAGCCTGCAGACTGAAAGGTCCCAGGTTCGATTCCAGTCAAGGACATGTATCTTGGTTGCGGGCACATCCCCAGTAGGGGGAGTGTAGGAGACAGCTGATCCATGTCTCTCTCTCTCTCATCGATGTTTCTAACTCTCTATCCCTCTCCCTTCCTCTCTGTAAAAAATCAATAAAACATATTAAAAAAAAAAAGCCAATTCTAGGTCAAGGAATAGGTTCTTAAAATTCAAACCTTGGGAAGGTAGTCAAATACATTAGACTAAAAGATGATATATTATTATTATTATTATTATTATTATTAAACAGCATTAAATCATTTATTATTAAATACCACATAAGCTAGTAAAACTCCAGTTCTTATGATTAAGAAGATGGGCTTTTAAGTAATCAAGTTCCTGATTAACATAACAGAACCATTTTAATCATACATATAAAACCTTGGCTTTCTAGGCAAATACAGGAAAACCTTTTTTCCCCTCCAGGAGTGCAGCTACGTGCAGGCGAGCTATTGTAATTAGTCATCAGGCAATGAGATGAGGTTGATTGGTTGATTTCAAAAATAGGCTCAGTTTTCCCATGGAAAATATACTCACATCTCCAGAAGTACAACAGAGCTAACATACCCTTGACAAGTCTTAGGAGGCCGGAAAGCAGGTGAGGGTGTATGTGGAGAGATAGTAGGACTATAACAACGCCTGGGCCTCCAACAGCTTTAGGGTAAAGGGACCAATTTTTCCCCTTTACACGGAAAGTGCCCCCTCACCCCCTTGCTGCCGATTCTGCAGCCTATTCAAGGGCACTTCTGCAACTCCAGCCCTCCAGGATAAATACAGTGGTACCTCGAGATACGAGTGCCCTAACATACGAGATTCTTGAGATACGAGCCGTAGAGCGAGCAATTTTTGCTTTGAAATACGAGCAACATTTGAGATAGGAGTCATCGCACGATCGGCCGGCTGCACCCGACCCACCAATTGACTGCGACTCGAGCGTCTCATAGTTTCCCACGCCTCAATGTTACAGAACGAATTAAACTCGTATCTCGAGGTACCACTGTACTTGGGGAGGTTAAGTGACGATTTCCCGGATTTTTCTTCCTCAGTAGAATCCTTCCATTACAGACAGAATTTCTAGAATATCTCTAGAAACCAAATGACAGAGACACAAACAACAATCAACAGAGACGCTCCTATATATGATATTCACAGGTGCGCATAACCCACAGACAGGCTCAATGAGTCAGAGTCCTTTCC
>JAAGEH010000022.1:2878825-2906497 GCA_011751065.1 Lasiurus cinereus
ATGTGGGACTGACAGCCAGAATGTGGTGGGACTGACAGCCAGGATGTGGGATTTACAGCCAGAATGTGGGATTTACAGCCAGAATGTGGGACTGACAGCCAGGATGCGGGACTGACAGCCAGAATGTGGGACTGACAGCCAGAATGTGGGACTGACAGCCAGGATGTGGGACTGACAGCCAGAATGTGGGACTGACAGCCAGGATGTGGCCCAGAGGGCTGGCAGCTGGGATTGCTAGTGAACGCCCACACACAGAAACTAAAGGTACCTAAATGTGCCAATCTCACAGCGCTGGAGACTTCCAGATACCAGGTGCTGACTCAACCAATAGCGAAGGCAACTGGCCAAGTTTGTAAGCACTTAAGGAAATCCTCGAGGTAAATAACTTGGCAGCTGCTAGGGAGTTTCCCCGCCGTGTCTGTACGAAGTTTCCCAGGTCCAGGCCTCCCCCCTGAGTCCTTTGGCAAATCCCGAAGCGTCTTACCTTAGGGCTCGGAGAGGGTGTCCCAGTGGCGTCACCAAAATATGTTCCCGGGAAACCCCTGGGAGGGCTCAGGCGGCCTGTCGCTGTGTCCAATCACGCAGGCAGGGTTGAACCATTTTAGGCCAGTGGTTCTCAACCTTCCTAAGACCGCGACCCTTGCATACAGTTCCTCATGTGGTGGTGACCCCCAACCATGAAATTTTGCTACTGTGATGCATCGTGATGTCAATATCTGCATTTTCCGATGGTCTTAGGCGACCCCTGTGAAAGGGTCATTCAACCCCCAAAGGGGTCTTGATCCACAGGTTGAGAACCGCTGTTTTAGGCCTCTCATGAGAAGGCTAGCCACCCAAGAAGACAGGGCGATTCCAAGCAGCAAACCCTGCCTTCTAGCAAGGTGCAGGGGACAGGACTGGGAGGGGGAAGAGGCTAGGGTGGTACGTGCAGCCGTCAGCTATTGTAATCAGTCGTCAGGCGATGAGATGATGTTAAGGAGACGATGGTTTGACTCTGACCGTGCTCATCCTTTCCGCTCGCTGGATTCACAGTTGAGTCACCTCTTCAATCGCTTTGCCCAGGCCTGGAAAAGGAAACTGAGCCCCTCGTCACAGAAGTGTATGCGTTCTAAGATTTGAAATAACATGATTATTTATCAGGTTAATTCAGGTGCTCTCTCTATCCTATATAATAAAAGTGCACATCCAGGGATGGTGGGATGACGGTGGAAGGACTGGTCGCTGTGATGCACACTGACCACCAGGGGGCAGACGCTCAACACAGGAGCTGCCCCCAGTCGCAGGCTCCAGACCAAGGTGGGTGCCAGTGGCAGTTTAACCATTTGCTAATAAAGCATAATAGGATTTTACTTATTTTCAGAGATAAAGTATCTTCCTAAGATTCTGGACTTCTTCCCTGAACTTGGCAACTTTGGAATTATGGTGTAGTGATTTAGAGCCAAACTTGCTGACTTTGAGTTTTGGGTTTCCCACTAGCTCGAGGTATGACCTTGGGCAAATGACCTCATCTTTCTGTGTCTTAGTTTTTATGTCTTAAAGAAGGGGTCATTGGGTGATTTAGTGAACAAAGCATGCTGGACACACAGTAATTGTGATGTGTTAGGTATTGTTTTCCTTCTTAGAAATAATGTCTTCAAAGTCTCTTTCTGGCTGGACTAAATGGGAGGGCAGAGACTGCATCAGTTTTTGTCTACTGTTATTGGACTTCTGTGCAAATACCTCAAATCGGCGTATCTCTCAGCTCCTCCTCCTCTGCCTCCTTCTCTTTTTCTTCTTCCTTTTTGCTTAAAAAATTTTTTTTGGGGGGGTTAATTTGTAAATGGAGTTTTTGAGAAAAGATTAAGATAGGTGACTACTATTAATGAGATTCTGCGTTTTATTTTATTTTTTAAAATATATTTTATTGATTTTTTTTTTTTTTACAGAGAGGAAGGGAGAGGGATAGAGAGCTAGAAACATCGTTGAGAGAGAAACATCGATCAGCCACCTCTTGCACACCTCCTACTGGGGATGTGCCCACAACCAAGGTACATGCCCCTGACTAGAATCAAACCTGGGACCCTTCAGTCCACAGGCCGATGCTCCATCCACTGAGCCAAACCGGTCAGGGCTCTGGGTTTTATTTTAAAGCTTAAGTGAATTTGGAGAAGGAGGAGGATGGAAAAAATCCTCCTCCTTTTTTTTAAGACAAAAATAAAAGGCTGGCACACTTAAGTCCTGAGCTCCACAGAGTGCACCTGCCTTCAGGAGGCGCTGTGGAACAGGATTATCCTCATGCCAGTGAAGGGAAAGGAAAGGGGGAAGGACAGCGATGACGTCAGCAGGAAATTAATATTAAACCTGTGCCAGTATTCATTGCAAAGTCAGCAGCAAGTTTTCCTCCCTTCTAAATGGGAGCTTTCTTGAACCTGGGAGCCCAGAGAGGATCTGAATTCCTTTAAAACTTTGTTTTCAGGTACTTTCCCCAAGAACCACTTCGTTCCAGAGGATCCTTGGAATCTGATTTGAAGGTAGGGTAATTAACACCTTTTCCCTGCCTTGCTTTCAGTCATAGAAACTTGCAAAAACTCTTGTTTTCAGCAATGGGTTTCCCACTAGTTCCATGTCTGACCTGGGCCAAATTACCTCATCTTTCTGTGTCTTAGTTTTATGTCTTAAAGAAGGGGTCATTGGGTGATCCAGTATTTCTGCCTGGATTTCTTAGCCTTCCCAGGGAAAATGAAAGTTGATCAAGCCCTAGGAAGGCTTCGACACAGCCTTTTACTGGCAAGTCTCCAAATCGAACTTCAGGAAACTTCAGGTGCAAATGTATAATGTGTTAGAATAGGAAGATCTCATGGATGACCCCATTTTTGTTTTCTTTTTCTAATAATAAAAGCAATCTGTGTGGATTGCATGAGATTTGAGAAACTCACACAGGAGCCCAGAAGAAAAATTATATTTTCTATAATTACACCATCTCGATATAACCACTCTTTGTCATTGATGTTTCATTTTTGCTCTGTTCCCTTTCCTTTAGAAAGGACTTCCTTCTTTCTACATAGCCAAGTCTTGCAGAGTGGATATATACCTTGTCCTTATGTGATGAATAATATTACATTGAACAACGTTATCAATTTACTGATCCTTTTATTCCTGTGAAAGTTAGTGTAGAAAAGACCAGCTTATGAACTAGTTATGTGGAAATATTGACTGAGTCACTTTGTGACTTTCTATGTTGATTTGAGCAAAACGCTTGTCTAAAACTTCCCTGTATGTCTGAGGTCTAGGATTACGGCTGCTCTTGCTGTGGGTTATAAACCTGTCTGTTATGGTTAGTCATATTACCTTGCTATCCTCGAGATGGTAAGCACTTCAGAAATATAACCCCCACCCTCCGTTGCTTTATTTCTAAAATGCGGGGCATAAATCTAAGTGCTCATTCTGCCGTTTGATGGCGATGACTTAAGAGTTCCAGCCACACCCTGGCAGCTCGGCCTAGAGTAGCTCGGTTGGTTAGAACATCATACGTTCTTGCTGAAACCGGTTTGGCTCAGTGAATAGAGCGTCGGCCTGCATACCAAAAAGACCCAGGTTCGATTCCGGTCAAGGGCATGTATCCTGGTTGCGGGCACATCCCGCAAATAAGGGGCGTGCAGGAGGCGGCTGATCGATGTCTCTCTCTCATCGATGTTTCTAACTCTCTATCCTTCCCCCTTCCTCTCTGTAAAAAATCAATACAATATATTTAAAAAATATATTATTATATATATATATAAATGAGCATCATACGTTGAGGCTTCCGTTTTCAACTCCAGTCAGGCCACATACAAGCACCAACCAGCGAAGGCATACGTATGTGCAACAACAAGCGGATGTTCCTTTCTCTCAAAGTCAATCAAGAAAAAAAAACAATGAAAAGTAAAAGAGCTCCAACCGGAAGACAAACTCCAATGGGAACGGCCGTGCCGAGTTGTCCTCTCCACTCGCGTCTACAGGGACATTTCGATTTCAGAAAAGTCAGGCTCCATGGGCTGCCCCCCCAAGCTCCCTGCAGACCCCAAAGAGTTCACACACCAGGGCTGTCTGCTGGCTTTTGAAATAACTGTGCAATCATTTTCATGTCACTCATGTACACGTCTCCGCACCTCCAGGGAAGTCTGGGAGGGGGGAGGCTGAAGGTGGGAGAGGGCCAGGGAAGTGGAGGGCGCCCCATGTCCCGACTCCCGCAGGGGGCTACCCCATCTCTCTGCCTCTTCCAGACGGGCCATGTCATCTCCCGACCAGAGCTGGATCACCGGTCTGGAGGATGCCGGGAGGGAGCAGCTGCGCCAAAGGCTTCTGCTTATCGATTCGAACCTTGGGGACGCAGAGGTGGAGAAGCTGAAGTTCCTCTGCCGAGACTTCGTGCCCCACCGGAAGCTGGAGCGGTCCCGCGTGGCCTTGGATATCTTTGAGCATCTCCTGGCCGAGGAGCGGCTGAGCGAGAAGGACCACTTCCTCCTGGCCGAGCTCCTCTACATCATGAGGCAGAACTCGCTGCTGAGGCACCTCAGCTACACCAAAGAGCAAGTGAAGGCTCTGCTGCCCGCCCGGAGGCAGGTGTCCTCCTTCAGGTGAGGGGGGGGGGCTGCCCTCAAGGCGGAACGGGTCTCCAGGGAGCGGTCATTCCGGCCTCTGGGCCTTGAAAGGAGACTGGGGTTTCAGGATCTCACTCATCGGTGGAATCTAACGAACCAAATACAGTGGTACCTCGAGATACGAGTTTAATTCGTTCCATCACCTTGAGGCGTGGGAAACTATGAGATGCTCGAGTCTCGGTAAACTGGTGGGCCCTGTGCAGCCGGCCGATCCGCGCGATGACTCCTATCTCAACTGTTGCTCGTTTTTCAAAGCAAAAATTGCTCGCTCGACGGCTCGTATCTCAAAAATCTCGTATGTTAGGGCACTCGTATCTCGAGGTGCCACTGTACACCCATGATCAAAAATCGACCCAGAGCCAAAACCGGTTTGGCTCAGTGGATAGAGAGTCAGCCTGCGGACTGAAAGGTCCCAGGTTTGATTCCGGTCAAGGGCACATCTCCAGTAGGGGGCATGCAGGAGGCAGCTGATCGATGTCTCTCTCTCATTGATGTTTCTCACTCTCTATCCCTCTCCCTTCTTCTCTGTAAAAAAATCAATAACATATATATAAAAAAAAATCGACCCAGAGACAGAGAAGCATGAACCTCAGTGGGAAGGTGGGGGTCAGAGGAGTGGGAATCAACCAAAGAACTTGTATGCGTGTTGGCATAAGCCATGGACACAGACAACGGGGTGGGGGTGGGGGCCTCAGGGACAGGGGATGGGAGAGGGCCAGAAGAGGTTAATGGGGAAAGAAGGAGGGCCCAGGTCATACTTTCCACAATAAAGGTTTTAAAAAAAGAAGAAGAAGAAGAAGAAAAAAGAAGAAAGGAGGCGGGGATTAAGATCTCTTAGGTCTCTTTCTTATCCACCTCCTTGGGGGTCCCTGATCTAGCAATGCCAGGAGAGTTCTCAGCTCTGGGTACTGCGGAGGCGAGAGGCTGGGGTTCTCGGGGCCTGGCAGGGGGGTCCCCTCAGCCAAGGGCAGCCTCCCCCCTCCCCCAGAGCAGAGCAGGCCCGTGCTTTCCTCCTCTCCAGTCGCTGCGCCCTCAGACAGGCCTCTCTGCTGGGCGTGTCTGCCGATAATCCGTGATTTGAGAAGGAAAGAAGGCAGAGGAAGCCGAGGGAAAATGTTGTCTCTGAGTGAGGGAGGGGTCTCACTTCTGGCGTGTCTGCTCACACCCGTTTTGGGTGGGACACGAGGGCGTCAGGCCTATCACGGTCAGACCTGAGACACCACCCTTCCACCTTGTCCCCTGACCTGGTCACTGTAGGGCCCCTCACCAGGAGGAGCCTGCGGAGTCGCCGGAGTGACTATGTCCTTTAAGCTTTAACATTTGGCCTGGCTCCCAGAACCTGGCCACCCCACTCCCCCACCCCCCCTCGCTCAGCCCAGTGCGGGAAGGCTGGGCCTCATTACTCCTGCCCCGCTGCTCCACAGCTGCGGGCTGGTCTCTGGCGGGCAGAGGCGTCCCTGTGAGTGACAGGTTCAGATTTCCTGGGGACTCACTCTGTGATTACCCAGACATCGGGGGATGGTCCTTTCCTTTTCAAGAGTGGACTTGACATTGCCTGGCCTCAGGTTCTCTGGGACAAGGGTCGACAGAGGAACCCAGAGTTCCTCCAAGGGGCTTGGCAGAGGGAAGGCCACCATCGTCTTCCATGCTTTCCTGGCCTTGGCCTTGGAGCCAGAAGGCCCGTCCCCACTGTTGACGGTGTTCTCTCTCTCTCTCCCCGCCGCCCCCATGCAAAAGCAAAGAGTCTTTATTCAAACCCGGGTCTGGCTCCCAGCCTCTTTCTGGCGCAGCAGCGAGGCGAGAGAGCGAGCCCCGGACGAACGATGGGTTGTATGGGGTAGGATATCGGGCGGGCTTGGGGAAGTGATGTGAGTTTGACGGCGTTCTCTGAAGTTAGGAGGCCACTTGGAAGCTCCGAGTGTTAGTCTTTGAATCTGTAAAGAGGGATTAATCACAAGGCAGAACCTCGGTAGGTGCCCTGGATTCACAGGGGGGTCCTCTGGGCCGGAGGCTCATTGATTGGTCTCTCTGGGTGTGTGTCTTAGGAACCTGCTCTACGAACTGTCCGAAGACATAGACTCAGAGAGCCTGAAGAACATGATCTTCCTTCTGAAGGAGTCCCTACCGAAAGTCGAGATGCCGGTGAGTGGGCCTCTTTTAATCTGCATTGGGGAAGATGCATTTAACCTGTCCTGGTGAGCATCACTCTAATCTGCGTTTGGAGAAGATGCTGGGAAGGGTTTTCAAGGTGGGTTCCTCTTTTTGCGGGAGACAGTCTCATCAGAGGGCAGGACTGTGGACGGTGGTGTCGGACGGGCCTGCATTCGAGTGCTGGTTCTGCGACCAACTTCTCCGTCTGTGAGGCCAGTGATGGGAGATGTCTGAGTCTCCCTGGTCTCATGTACCGTGCCAGTGCTTCCAGCACGGTCGATTCAAGAAAAGAATGTCCGTGAGGCATGAGCAGAGGGCCCGGATTCGACCAACAGTAACCGCGCAGTACGTGATTAACTGCTACTGACACCCGCCATGTTTGATGATATAGAAATGTTCAGGGCACAGACAGGAAATGAGGAAGTGGGAAATACAGGCAGAGTCACCTACACGGATCGAGGTGTCTGAGGGAGCCGTGGATTCTTTTCTGTGGACTTTGCAGCGGCTCCCATGTAAGGTTTCTATGGAAGCCAAAGGGAACAGTTTGAAGATGTTGCTTTGCCAAGAGCTAAATACCCTGTTTCCCCGAAAGTAAGAGAGTGTCTTATATTAATGTTGGCTCCCCAAGATGCACTAGGTCTTATTTTCAGGGGATGCCTTATTTTTCCATGAAGAAGAATACAGTACACATTTATTGTTGAACAAAAATAAAAAGGAAATTGATGACCTGTCTACGGTATGGTGGTAGTTGTCATCACAAACCAGCTCCCTGATAGGCTGCAGTGCAGCCGGAGCTGTGCAGGCAGGGCGAGGTCTCTTTACATCAGGAGTCAGATGCCTGACGGTAGCTTCGGGGACCTTCTATTCCGGGGAGGCCTGATGTTCGGGGGGAGGCCTTCTATTACAGTGAGAGGCAAAACTGGAAGTAGGTCTTATTTTCGGGGGATGCCTTACTTTCGGGAAAACAGAGTCAGTGCTTTGAACTAATTGTAATGCTTTTAATGTTAATATTAATGCTCTTTGCTGATATTCTTGCTATATTGGCAGGGAAGTAGCTACATGTCTCTCTTTTGGGCCTCAGGACTTTATATTTTCTCTCTCTTTTTTAAATTTAATAAATCTTTATTGTTCAGATTATTACAATTGTTCTTCTTTCTTCCCCCATAGCTTCCCTCCACCTGGTTCCCACTCCACCCTCTGCCCTTCCGCCCCTTCTCCCCCGCCACTGTCCTCATCCATCGGTGTACCATTTTTGTCCAGTCTCTTCCCGCACCCCCCACAATCCTTTCCTCCCAAGGATTGTCAGTCCACTCCCTTTCTATGCCCTTGATTCTATTATATTCACCAGTTTATTCTGTTCATCAGATTTTTTTATTCACTTGATTTTTAGATTCACTGTTGATACATATGTATTTATTGTCCATAATTTTTATCTTTACTTTTTTCTTCTTCTTCCTCTTCTTAATGAATACCTTTCAGCATTTCATATAATACTGGTTTGGAGTTGATGAACTCCTTTAGCTTTTTCTTATCTGTGAAGCTCTTTATCTGCCCTTCAATTCTGAATGATAGCTTTGCTGGGTAGAGTAATCTATGGTTGTAGGTTCTTGTTATTGATCACTTTCAACATTCCTTGCCACTCCCGTCTGGCCTGCATAGTTCCTATGAGAAATCAGCTGACAGTCGTATGGGTGCTCCCTTGTAGGTAACTAACTGTTTTTCTTTTGCTGCTTTTAATATTTTCTTTGTCCTTTGCCCTTAGCATTTTAATTATGATGTGTCTTGGTGTGATCCTCCTTGGATTCCTTTTGTTTAGAGTTCTGTGTGCTTCCTGTACTTGTAAGTTTATTTCTTTCACCAGGAAGGGGAAGTTTTCTGTCATTATTTCTTCAAATAGGTTTTCAGTATCTTGCTCTCTCTCTTCTTCTGGCACCCCCATAATTCTGATGCTGGTATGCTTGAAGGTGTCCCAGCGGCTCCTTACACTACCTTCATATTTTTGGATTCTTTTTTCTTTTTTCTTTCCTGATTGGGTGTTTCTTGCTTCTTTGTATTTCAAACCTTTGACTTGATTCTTGCATTCCTCTAGTCTGCTGTTAGATCTCTGTATAATATTTTTTATTTCAATCAGTGTATGTTTAATTTTTAGTTGGTCCTTTTTTCATATCCTTTAGGGTCTCACTAAATTTATCAGCCTTTTCTAGAAAATTCTTGAAAAATCTTATAATCATGGTTTGAACTCTGGATCTATTTGGATATAGAGTTCATTTGTGACTTGTTTCTTTGTCTTCACATTTTTGTTGCTTCCCTGTGCTAATAGAGTGGCTTTGTCTGCTAGGTGTCCTATAGGGCCCAGTGGCTCAGCCTCCCCAGTTACGTGAGGTGGACACTATTGGTGCACCCATTTGTGGTCTGTGTGCACAGTGTTGTTGTAGTGAAGCCTTGGTATCACTGGGAGAAATTGACCTCCAGGGCAATTGGCTGTGAGGATTAGCTGTATCTATGTTGGGAAAACTTCTGTGCTGGAGACACCCTTATGAGACAAGACTTGCAAAACCTCTGTGCTCTGCTTGGATGGGGCAGAGTCTCAGGGAAGAGCAGACAGCATTGGTTTCCCATCAGCCCTGCCCTAATAGCCTCCTGTGTCTCAGTGTCCCGTGGTAATTGCTGCAAGCATCTCTGAGAGAAAGCTGCCCTCAAGTTTCGCTTGCTGCCTGACAGTCCAGTTTCTCCCTGAATGAGTCTGGGTCCCCAGAGTCTCACCTGGAACTGGAGTTCAGTGCAGTCGAGAGCTTTTGTCTCCCTCCTGCTTGAGAAAGCCAGACGTGCACTCAATTGCCAGTCTTCTCCTTGCGCGAGTCTCAGTACCTCTGCCTCCTGCAGCTCCTCTGAGTCTCAGTGTGCTTTCCTCTTTCCTTCTAGTTGTAGAATTTCCACTCAGCCAGCCTCCCTGTGGTTCTGGATGATGTCCGTTTTATCTTTCAGTTGTAGTTTTGAAATTGTTTTGCGAGGCAGCAGTTTGGGTGTTTACCTATGCCGCCATCTTGGTTTCTCCTATAATTTCTCTTTTGACTCCAATAGCAGCTTGTGGCAAAGAAGTTAGTTAATTTCTGAAGGGATCAATTTCCAAAGTTTACCCTGTAACATGTCTTTAATTGTGTTATTTAACCGCTCCTTTCATTAGAGTCCACGTTGCGTAACATTTCATAACATACAAAAAGTACACGTGGCATACGAAAGTTATGAGATGTAGCCCTAAGTGAACAGCCATAAATTAGCCCCCATTCAACTCACGAATGAGAACCTCACCCATTCTCTGAGCCTTTATGTGCAGCTGCCATTTCACATTCTCTCTGAGCAACTGACACCGAATAACTTAAAACACAACTAAGGAACGGGAAGCTGTGTTAGATGTGGTGGGTCAAGTGAAGACCATGCTAGTAATTCATTAAACACGTTTCTTGGTGTCAGACCTATAGACCTGAGCAGGTTACTTCTCTGCCGTGGCCATAATCTCTGAGTCCTTTCCCCCCCTTTTCAGAGCCCTCAGGAATGTAAGCTTTTTGTATCCTTTGATTGGTCATCTCTAGAGGTCCCGGTCTCCCAAAGACTGAGTATGAGTTCTTTGCGGGTGGGGCTGAGTCTACTCATCATCATTTCCCCAGAACCTGGTGAAGCAATCTACCCCTTTCTCTTTCCTTCTGGGAAAAAAAAGAAAAAAGAAAAAAAAAAAGGCCTGGAATTTCTGTTTATGAGACTTCACAGTGAATAACTGGGGGGATTGGCAGGATGAACTCCACCACCATGAGGCAGTGTGCGAAGATATACTTGTGACATTTGCATCGTTATCGCCCCTTGTCAGAATCTATTCATTTTCCTCCTTAGATAGCCTGGAAGTATTGAGAGCGTCCTGTTATTGTGCTATTTTTTTACACTTTTTTTTTTGGTTGTTTTGTTGTTACCTGAGGACATTTCTTTTTCCCATTGATTTTTAGAGAGTGGACAGAGAGAGAGAAACTTCGATGTGTGAGAGACACATCAATTGGTTGCCTTCAGCACATGCCCTGACAGGAGGTGGGGGTTGGGGACGGGGGGTTGCGGGTGGAGGGGCAGGAATTGAGCCTACAACTGAGGTATGTGCCCTTGACTGGACTTGAACCCACGACCCTTCAGTCCATGAGCCAATGCTCTAACCATTGAGTCAAACTGGCTAGGGCTTTTCTTTTCTGAAAAACACACACCAAAATAGAAGTACAGAAAAATGACGCAAGAGAAATATATAACTAAATGAATTATTATAAGGCTAATATCCTTGCAACTACTATCCAGGTAAAGAAATTGAATTTTTCTAGTTTTTTCAGAAACCCCTCCACGTGCCCCATCCCAGTCACAGCCCCTTCCCCACTCCTAGAAGCATCCACTGTCCTGGCTTTTATAGTAACCGGGATCTTATGTTTCTTTATGGTTTTACCACTTACCTATGCATCTCTAGACCTCAGTTTAGTCTTGACCAGTGTTTTCTTTTTCTTTTTTTAAAATATATTTTATTGATTTTTTTACAGAGAGGAAGAGAGAGGGTTAGAGAGCTAGAAACATTAATGAGAGAGAGATATATCCATCAGCTGCCTCCTGCACATTCCCCACAGTGGAGATGTGCCTGCAACCAAGGTACATGCCCTTGACCAGAATCGAACCTGGGACCTTTCAGTCCACAGGCCAATGCTCTATCCACTGAGCCAAACCTGTTTTGACCAGTTTTTTCTTTTAAGTGTCCTTTAATCTATAGGTTAAACTCCCTTCCCACAATCCCTTTCTTTTGCTTAACATGGGTGGAAGACCCGGAGGACAATTGGCCCGTAGAATTTCCCCCAGCCTAGGTTTTGCTAAAGTGTGTGCTTGGCGTAGTGCAGCAAGCTCTTCCCTCTTCTGCTTTTCCTGAAAATAGGCAACTGAACTCAGAGGCTTCAACAGGCTCAGGTTAGGTCCTTTTGACAAGAACATAGTGGTCTTTGGTTGCATCCTTTCATTGGGAGGTGCAGAAATCTTGTTGTTTTTTTTCTCTCTCTCTCTCTTTTACTCCTCACCTAAGGTCATGTTTCCATTGGTTTGGGGGATAGAGAGGAGGGTAGGGGGGAGAGAGAGGGAGAGAGAGAGAGAGAGACAACAACAATACATTGATGTGAGAGAGAAACACTGATTGGCTGCCTCCTGTATGCACCCCGATTGGGGACTGAACCCGCAACCTGGGTGTGTGCCGTGACCAAATCGAACCTGCCACCTCTTTGTGTACAGAACAGCACTCCAACCAGCTGATCCACACTGGCCGGGGGCTCTCTTTTTTTGATATTAGCATCTACCGATGTTTAACAGTTTTGTATATTGATTCTTTGGAGGTTGCAAAATGGGATTTTTCCTGAATTCTGTAATTTGTCCACTTGGTTACCTGCTGAAACAGTTTATAAATAAATCCTAGATTCTTTAGTTTACCCAGCGTTTATGACGACTGACTGCTTTCCTGTCATTCTCTGCAAGTGGCCCATTCTAAAAGACAAACTTGAATTCATAGATGTAAGCAGATTTGATGGGTTTCAGTCTACTGTAGTTATTACCCTCATTGAAGCTCACATTGTCCCATTTTTCAAGTTGGTTCCGGGGTCATTTTTACATGAATTCAGTGTGATTATTTACAACAGTTGAACATTTACTTTGCATGTACTATCCCTATTATCTCCCCACACCCGGACACACACTTTTTTTGGTTGCAATATAGCTACATTGTTGATACATGAGTACATGTGGGTACATAAGTACATGGCCACATGTGTATATTCTACACAACCTTCTTTAACATTTTTATTTATTTTATGTGTATACTTCCTTTTAATCTTCATTTAGTTCTCTCTCTACAATTAAATAGGTATGGGTGGAAACCTAGAGTACCCTACAAAGGTCATTTTTGTTCCACTGGCCGGTAAAGAATTTATTTCTCAAGATTGATTTTTTTTTTTTTTGCAATTGCAATTGCAGATAATGTAGCCTTTTTAAGTCCTGATATGGAAACCTAGGGGAGTTTCCATACTAGCACTTAATAGACTGCATCACATATATACACACACGCTCTCCAATGAACGTGTCCTCAGCCCTATGTTACTGCTCTAATTTCCTTCTTCTCTCTGCTGCCCAACTGCTGGAAAGAAATCGTCTCCACACACTCCTCTCCGCTCGCTCGATTCTTAATCACATGCCATGCGTTCCAGCCTGGCTTCCGCTGCCATCCCTCCAGCCAAACTATTCTTGCTGAAGTCATCTCTCAGGTCTACGTAAGCAGATGTTTAGTTTCTCATCATTGCCCCACATGGTTTTCTTTGCCTGGAATGTCCCTTTCCATGTCGGCAGGGAAGCATTAGTCATCCTTCAAGGCTCCATTCAAGGCTCACCTTCCATGCGCAGCTGTGTGCAGCCTGCTCTATAGATGATCGATCCATCGTCGAGTGGATCTTTGACTCTTTCTTCGCTTCCTCACCCACTTCCAATTGAACCTCAAGACTCATCAAGTTGCACTTCAAAAATGTCCCCAAGTCCAGTGCCTCCTCTGCATTTCCACCACCACATCATGGTCATCTCTTCCCCAGAGTATTTAACCTTTCTGCCCATATTTTCTCTTCCATCCATTCCTTTTCCAACCTATTCCCAAGACTCCTATTTAAAAACAAATCTAGCCGAAACCGGTTTGGCTCAGTGGATAGAGGATGGGCCTGTGGACTGAAGGGTTCCAGTTTCAATTCCGGTCAAGGGCATGTACCTGAGTTGCGGGCACATCCCCAGTGGGGGGCGTGCAGGAGGCAGCTGATCGATGTCTCTCTCTCATCAATGTTTCTAACTCTCTATCCCTCTCCCTTCCTCTCTGTAAAAAAATCAATAAAATATTTTTTAAAAATAAATAAAAACAAATCTATTCATGTTACCGTTCTTAAAAACGACTATCGGCACCCCCTGACCCAAGGGACACTTGCCCAAACTTCTACTTGGTGTGTGTGTTCTTTCACCATCTGCTGACAGCCCACTGCTCCAGCCCTGACCGGGCTCTCAGCCATGGCTTCTACTCAAAGCCATCTCCTCCATCTCCTGCACACACAGTCCCTTTCCAGCTGTCCAACCATTCACCACCCCTCTCTGCTATAGGGTTCACTTTCTGAATATTTTCTCTTTTCGGGGGCTCGAGCATAATTTTGTTCATTTTTTTATTTTTTTCAGAAGCAGCTTAATATATTGAGAAGCCCTAATCGTTGAAAAGATTTGCTGCCTTCTGTCCCACGTGTAATTCAATATTAAAATAGTACTAGCCAATATGCAGCTTTCCCCAGGAGTCCTTCAGAGATGTTCCTTTTAAAATACCAAATGTAACATTCTCTCAAGACATGTTATGCTCAGTTCCTTGGTGCCTCTGTTTTGTGGCTGAGTTAAAGGTAGGACAGCTCGATGGTTAGTAGAGGAGACATTCACTGCCACTTACCGGCTCTGTGACCTTGGACATGTTGTCAACGGTCTCTGTGCTTCAGCTGATTCCTTTTTTAAAATGGAGATTATAGTAGTATCTACCTCATTGAGTTGTTTTGAGGTTAATAGATGGCGAGCACTGAATGGCAGGTAGTATTCAGGGTGTCCCCAAGAACCTACACACATTTTGAATAATTATAAAGGCAGTGCTTATTAAAATACATTTCATTTTCTTTTTTTAAAAAATATATATATTTTATTGATTTTTTTACAGAGAGGAAGGGAAAGGGATAGAGAGTTAGAAACATCGATGAGAGAGAGAGAGACATGGATCAGCTGCCTCTTGCACGTCCCCTACTGGGGATGTGCCTGCAACCTTGACCGGAATCGGACCTGGTACCTTTTAGTCCACAGACCGATGCTCTATCCACTGAGCCAAACCGGTTTCGGCAAAATACATTTCATTTTCAAAGTGCAATAGAAATGACAAACATGATGTGTATACATTTTGGGGGGATGCCCTCTATACTAGTATCCTGGCTTTTGATATTAATACCGATTGTATAGAGATGTACTTGGTCAGACCTCTTCCCTTGCACTATTGAACCACTCTGGGAAAAACAACCTCCCTTATTCATCAATGCAGAACCTGGTGCCTCGTGGCCACGTGGGCAGTGTTGAGTGAGTGAATGGATACTCGGGAGGCAAGTAAATGTGATCCCACTGATTCTCTTGCAGACCTCGCTGAGTGTCCTGGAACATCTGGAGAAACAGGCGAAAATAGGTGAAGATGATCTGGCATTGCTGGAGTATCTCTGCAACAGGGTCACCCCTCATCTTGTGCGAAAGATAGAGAAATATAAAAGAGAGAAAGGTAACTAACGTCTGCTTCCTTGCTTGCATCAGAGCATGGGAATTCTTACCTGAACCAGTCACGTGTGATGTTATCTGTCTGAGGATCTTCTCTGGGGAAGCCAGAACTCTCCTGAGCTCATTCATTCCACTCATTGGCTGAGCGCATACCTGGTGCGAGACACAGGTGTAGAAGCTCCTCTTGGGAACTTGTTTTCTAGCGGGAGAAAGTAGTTTTAGACAAATACCTTCTTCTTATTCTGACGTGGCAGTGAATAAGAGTGTAGAAAATCAGTTAGGATGAAATAACAAGGAGGAGGCAGGACAGCACAGGGATTATGCTCTGGAGTCAGATTGCCAGGACACCATTTATTCATGGTGCAGTGGTGCCTTCCTTAGCATTTTTTAAAATATATCTTCATTGGGGAGAAACCAAGATGGCGGCATAGGTAAACTCCTAATCTTGCTGCCTGGGACAACCACTTCAAAACGACAACTAGAAGACAGAACAGACATCATCCAGAACCACAGGAAGGCCGGCTGAGTGGAAATTCTACAACTAGAAGGAAAGAGAAAAGCACACTGAGACTCAGAGGAGCTGCGGAATTAAAGTGCAGAGGTACAGAAGTGTGTGCGCGGAGAGGGTTGACAACTGAGTAGGCGGCTGTTTTTTTTCAATCCGGTGGGAGATACAAGCTTCCGACTGCTCTCAACTCCAGTTCCAGGCGAGACAATGGGGACCCAGACTCACACGGGGAGAAACTGGACTGTCTGGCATCAGGTGAAACTCGAGGGAGGCTTTCTCTCAGAGGTGCTTGCAGCGATTACTGAAGGACACTGAGACCCAGGGGCTTCTTTGGGCAGGGCTGACAGGAAGCCATTGCTGTTTGTTCCACCCTGAGATCCTGCCCCACCTAAACTGTATGCAGAGGCTTTTGCATAAGAATGGCCTGGTCCTTTGAAATCTAAACTTACCTAACAAACTGCACCTGGGTCAGAGAGACCCAGAACATCCAAAAGAAGGCCCAAGGCCCCACAGCAGCTTGCATTGCTTCACAGCTGGGCCTCATTTGGGCACCTCCCAAACCCAAACAAAGAAGAGGAATCTGCAGATTTCTCCATAGTTCCTGCTGCGTGGCCTCAGGCAGAGGCTAAATTAGCACCTCCTTGGAGATCCAAGAGCCAGTGTACCCAGGGGTCAGAATGGGACCATCCAGATTACAACTCCTGAGATCCATAAGGGACACTCTCAGAGGGCAGATTCAGTGAGTACCAAAGCCCCACTGAAGCAAGTCTTTCCTCATAAGGGTGTCTCCAGCACAGAAGTTCTCCCAGCATAGACACAGCTGATCCTCATAGCCAATTGACCTGGAGGTCAATTTCTTCCAGTGATACCAACAACAATCAAGGCTTAATTACAACAAGAATGTGCACACAGCCCACAAAGGGGTGCACAAAGAATGTCCACCTCAGGTAACTTGGGAGGCTGAGCCTCTGGGCCCTATAGGACACCTAGCACATAAAGCCACTCTATCAACTCAGGAAAGCAGGAAAAATGCAGAGACAAAGAAACAGGTCACAAATGAGAGATATGGAGGATATAGAGTTCAAAACCATGGTTATAAAGTTTTTCAATAATTTTCTAGAAAAGGACGATAAATTTATACCCTTTTTGATATTAATACCCTTGAGGATATAAAAAAGGACCAAGTAGAAATTAAACATACACTGACTGAAATAAGGAATAATATACACAGATCTAACAGCAGACTAGAGGATTGCAAGAATCAAGTCAAAGGTTTGAAATACAAAAAACACCCAACTGGAAGAGCAAAAAGAATCCAAAAATATGAAGGTAGTGTAAGAAACCTCTGGAACAACTTCAAGCGTACCAACATCAGAATTATGGGGGTGCCAGAAGAAGAGAGAGAGCAAGATACTGAAAACCTATTTGAAGAAATAATGACAGAAAACTTCCCCACCTGGTGAAAGGAATAGACTTACAAGTCCAGGAAGCACACAGAACCCCAAACAAAAGGAATCCAAAGAGGACCACACCAAGACACATCATAATTAAAATACCAAGAGCTAAAGACAAAGAATATTAAAAGCAGCAAGAGAAAAACAGTTAATTACCTACAAGGAAGGACCCATACAACTGTCAGCTGATTTCTCATAGGAACTATGCAGGCCAGATGGGAGGGGCAAGAAATATTCAAAGTGATGAATAGTAAGAACTTACAACCAAGATTACTGTACCTAGCAAAGCTATCATTCAGAATTGAAGGTCAGATAAAGAGCTTCACAAATAAGAAAGAACTAAAGGAGTTCATCACCACCAAACCAGCATTATATGAAATGCTGAAAGGTATTCTTTAAAAAGAGGAAGAAGAAGAAAAAGGTAAAGGTAAAAATTATGAACAACAAATACATATCTATCAACAAGTGAATCTGAAAATCAAGTGAATAAAAAATCTGATGAACAGAATAAACTGGTGAATATAATAGAATCAGGAGCATAGAAAGGGAGTGGACTGACAATCCTCACGGGGGAAGGGGTGTGGATGGTATGGGAAGAGACTGGACAAAAATCATACACCTGTAGATGAGGATAGTATGGGAGCCTAAGGGCATGGGGTGGGCTGGGAACCAGGTGTAGGGGAGCTATGGGGGGAAAAAAGAGGAACAACTGTAATAATCTGAAAAATCAAGATTTATTACAAAAAATAAAATTTTCTTTATTGATTATGTTATTACATATGTGTCCTTATCCTCCCATTGCTCTCCCATCCCTCCCCTCACTCATGTCCTCACCCACCTGTTGTCTGTGTCCATTGGTTAGGCTTATATGCATGCATACAATCCTTTGGTTGGTCTCTCTCTTCCCCTCCCCTCCCTTCCCTGAAGTTTGACGGTCTGATTGATGTTTCTCTGTCTCTGGATCTGTTTCTGTTCATCAGTGTATGTTTTTCATTATATTCCACAAATGAGTGAGATCATGTGACATATATCTTTCTCTGACTGGCTTATTTCACTTAGCATAATGCTCTCCAGGTCCATCCATGCTGTTGCAAATGGTAAGAATTCCTTCTTTTTTAGAGCAGCATAGTATTCCATTGTGTAGATGTACCAGAGTTTTCTAATCCACTCATCTGCTGATGAGCATTTAGGCTGTTTCCAAATCTTAGCTATGGTGAATTATGCTGCTATGAACACAGGGCGCATATATCCTTTTTGATTAGTATTTCTAGCTTCTTGGGATATATTCCTAAAAGTGGGATTACTGGGTCTAATGGGAGATCCCTTTTTAGTTTTTTGTGGAAACTCCATACTGTTCTCCACAGTGGCTGCCCCAGTCTGCATTCCCACCAGCAGTGCACGAGGGTTCCTTTTTCTCCACATCCTCGCCAGTATGTGTTTGTTGATTTCCTTAGCATTTTCATGCCTAACTTCCCTTTCTATAAAATGGGGCAATGATAGAACTCACCTCCTGGTTTTTCTTGAAGATATGAGTTTTATTGTATTTTAATTAGTTTGTTTATTATTAATCCTCAACGAGGATATTCCCCCATTGATTTTTAGAGAGAGTGAAGGGAGGAGGAGAGACAGAGATAGAAACATCGAGGTGAGGGAGACACATTGATTGGTTGCCTCCTGCATGTGACCTTACCAGGGTCCGGGATGGAGCCTGTAACCCAGGTACTTGCCCTTCCTGGGTTGGGAATCAAACCCGAGACCCTTCAGTCCGAGGGCTGACACTCTAGCCACTGAGCCAAAACCGCTAGGACTTGAAGCTCTGCGTTTTATAATTCCTGTGAAACGCATGTCTGGCCCAGTACAGATGGCTGTGTATATGTTTGTCAGAGAGGACAGTCCTGAAAACTTTCCCATGGTGCTCTCAGAAATTACGATCGAGAAGAAATTCATCCTTCTGCCTTTCTGTTTTGCAAAGGGAGGATTGCTTTGAGATAGAGGTTATAGCCCAGGGCAGAAATCAAACCTGGCTGCCTCACCATGCATCAACTTGTGAAGATTAGTATTTCCCCGAGTCCACTGCAGATAAAAACTCCCGAGTATATTTACGAAGGCCGGATGCCACCCACACCCATCTTACTTGGGCGAGCCAATCTAGTGTGCACATTTCTGTGGTTAAAAATGAAACTAGCCAAAAGGGAACTCCTGTCTAAGGATTCTCTAAAAACACCAGATGAACTTGGGAACAAAATATTTTGTTGTGACACTGATAAACTCTCAAACCACGGCGACGGCAATGAATAAATTGCATGTATAATTTCAGTAAAAGTTATGAAGAAGAAGAAGAAAAAAAAATACAGGTCTTCTAACCAGCAGGGTATCCAGGGAGAAACAAAAAGCAGGAAGTTGATGTCGAAAGTACATTTGGAATCCTCATCTGAACTCTGACCGGGACATGAGGTTTCGTTTTCCCATCACATTGCCCTTTGCCTGTCGTGTAACCTGTCACGAGGTGAACACAGTCCCCCCGATGTTCCTATTGGTTGGAGCAGCATTCCAGGAAACCTCTGTAAGGGCTCGTCTAGATGGCAGAGACAGAAGGTTGGCAGGCGAGGCAGAAGGTCTCGGAAAAGTGCAGCTTGCTTAAGAGGCGGCGAGGCCCTGCTTTGGTAAAATGTGAGCCCCGTTAAATGCCAGGAGCCCTTCTTACTCCCCAATGTTTAAGCTTCCTTCACTGTTGGCAATTGGTGGCTGAGCACCAACTCCCGCAGTTCAGCGTTAGAGATTGCAGCTGCTTGGGCAATCACTGGCATCACGCTCACCTTGTCGCCGGGCCTTCCCATGGTGAAGAAGTCAAGTGTCTTCAGACAGTGGCCCTTTGCCGAGAAGAGGAAGAGGCTTGCCTGGGTCCAAGAAGGGTGATAGTTGAAGAGAGGATGCTTAATCTTTAGTTCTTCTTGGAGTGAGGCCTCACAATGAGCATCTACGCATTTTTCAAAATATATATATTTTATTGATTTTTTACAGAGAGAAAGGGAGAGGCATAGAGAGTGAGAAACACTCCTGCACGCCCCCTACTGGGGATGTGCCTGCAACCAGGATACATGCCCTTGACCCGAATCGAACCTGGGACCTTTCAGTCCGCAGGCCCGACGCTCTATCCACTGAGCCAAACCGGTTTTGGCTGCATTTATGCTTTTTTTTTTAATCTATTGCCCAGCTGATGAGTCTCTTCTTTGTTGATCTGGTCACCAAGTCCCCCTGTATTCCCAATGGCCCATTGTAACCGAACATTACTTTATGGGAGTTCCTATGCCTGAACTTGAGGTCTAACGTGGGTAAAATGCGAGGATCCATGGTCTTCAAAATTAGTAATCATGTGTCAACAGCATTGATCTTCCAATTCCAGTGTCCCCAACAAAGAGATTATTAGAACGGAAGTCCTGTTGAATGGATGTATTGACCAGCGGATGAGGCAAACTCTGAAAAGCAACGTAGCCAGACATGGTTGCAAAACAAATATTTTCTTTTTTTTTTTTTTTTCAGAAGCTGAGCACAAGGGGAAGGAACTACTTTCTGCTTCAGACATTAATCAGATCCGTCAAGCCCTACCGGCAAGTTCATCGGTATGTTGGTAAATGTTTCACCACCAGCTCTGCTCTCCATCCCTAGCCTCCAGGAAAGAGAGATGGAGATACTGATTTCCAGTCACCAATAGGATGTGCATGGTATTGAGGAATTTAAAAAGCCGAACACTAGCTCTCACTAGCTGGCTTGAGCTGACTCCAGGGCGCTACTGTCTTGTGCTGTGCCATTTGTTCTCATCTGTGGGGTTCAATCAGGGCTGGTTCAGGGCATACAGCCTGTGCAGTCACATACAGCTCATGTTTTTAATGCTGTTTTCACTGCCTTGAAATTCTTTTTTGATATGTTAAAAAAAATTTTTTTTTTTAAATTTTAGAGAGAGGGGGAGAAGGATAGAGAGATGGAAACATTGAGAGAGAGAAACACGGATGAAAGAGAAACATCCATCCGCTGCTTCCTCCCAGCCCCCTACTAGAAATTGAGCCTGAAACCTGGGCATGTGCCCTGACCGGGAATCTCACCATGATCTCCTGGTTCATGAGTTGATGCTCAACCACTGAGACACACCAGCCAGGTGAAATTCTTTTTTTTTTTTTAAATCCTCACCTGAGAATATGTGCACATTGATTTTTAGAGAGAGAAGAAGAGAGAGAGAGATTGGTTGCCTCCGGTATGTGCCTGGACTTCAGATCTAACCTGCAACCTAGGTATGTGCCCTGACAGGGAATGGAAATTCTTAATAATGTATAACCGTTGTTTTGCCCGGGGCCCTACAAATTATGTAGCCAGACGTCCCCAGAGGACAAGAACAGAGCTCCTGTAGGGAGGGTGGGGAGAGAGGGAACATGGGAGAATCTGCAATCTGTCCCTCACGACACGAGTGAGACCGCTGGGAGACAGATGACGTTCTGATTCAGGCTTGTTTCTCTGCAGCAGACTTGGGCAGTTCCACCAGTATTTTGCCAAACTCTTGCCAGCATCAGGGAAGTGAGCTTGACCTTGGAGATGTTTGTTTTTGTAATTGTGGTAAAATACCATAGAATCGATCATCTTAACCATTTTTTAAAAAATATCTTTTTAGTGATTTCAGAGAGAAAGAGAGTGGGTGAGAGAGACAGAAGCATCAGTGATGAGAGAGAATCACCGATTGGCTGCTTCTAGGAATCAAGCCTGCCTACAGGACATGTGCCCTGACCGGAACCAAACCGGGATCTCCTAGTTTGTGGATCAATGCCCAGCCGCTGAGCCACGGTGGCCAGGCATACCATCTGAACCGTTTTTTAAATCTGCAGTTCCGTACCGTTCAGTCTATTCGCGCGGTGGCATCACCCATCTCCAGAACTCTTTTTGTTTTGTAAAACTTAAGCTTTGTAGCCACTAAACACTAGCTACTCCTTCTCCATTCCTACCAGCTCTTGGCAGACGCCCTTCTACTTTCTGTCTCTATGAACCTGACTACATACACGAGTAAACTGAGTCCTGCAATCTCTGCCTTTTTGTGACTGGCTTATTTCACTTCATGTATAATTTCCTCAACATTCCTCCACGTCAGGATTGTCTTCCTTTCAGAGGTTGGCTAATCTTCCATTGTGTGAATAGCCCACATTTCGAGTTTATCTGTTCAGCTACTGATGGCTACTTGGGTTGCTTCCACCTTTGGGCTATTGTGAATTATGCTGCTAGGACCGTCGTACAAATATCTCTTCTAGATCCTGCTTTTAGTTCTTTTGGGTATTAACCCAGAAGGGGAATTGCTGGATCTTAGGGTGACTGTGTATTTCATCTTTTGAGGAACCACCGTACTGGTTTCCATAGCAGCGGCATCCTTTGTACCAATAATACACCAAGGTTCCAGTTTCCCCACATCTTTGCCAACACTTATTGTTCTGTGTGTGTGTTTTTTAAATATAGTTTATTGATTTTTTTTTTTTTTTGCAGAGAGGAAGGGAGAGAGATAGAGAGTTAGAAACATCAATGAGAGAGAGAGAGACATTGATCAGCTGCCCCTGGCACCTCCCCTACTGGAGATGTACATGCCATTGACCAGAATCAAACCTAGGACCCTTCACTCCACAGACCAATGCTCTATCCACTGAGCCAAACCGGTTTCGGCTGTGTGTGTGTTTTTTTTTTGTTTGTTTGTTTGTTTTTTATAGCTTCATTTTTCTTTTTAAATATATTTTTTATAGAGAGGAAGGGGGAGGAATAGAAAGAAACATCGATGAGAGAGAAACATCGCTCAGCTGCGTCCTGCACACCCCCCACCCCCACTGGGGATGTGCCCGCAACCAAGGTACATGCCCTTAACCAGAATCAAACCCGGGACCCTTCAGTCCCCAGGCTGACGCTCTATCCACTGAGCCAAACCGGCTAGGGCCATTTTTCTGGTTTTTGATAGTAGCCATTCAAATGGTTGTGAGGTGGTATCTCCTTGTGGTTTGATTTTCACTGCTTCGCCCATGATTAGTGATGTTGGACATCCTTTTGTGTGCTTGCTGGCCATGTGTATATCTTCTTTGGATAAATGGGTGGCTTTTAAATTGGGTTGTTTGTGGAAGTTTTATTTTTTATTAAAAAAAAATTTCCATAGAGTTCCAGTCAAGATGATGGTGTAGGTAAACACGGTATTCAGAACCTCCCACAACCACATCAGAATTACAAAGTTACAGGACAGCCATCATTCAGCATGCCTGAAAGGTGGCTGAATTGAAGTCCTGTACCTAAGGATATACAGAAGGAGCCACGTAGAGACTGGTAGGAAGGGTGGAGAGCTGGAACGGCCTGTCCCACAGGTGGTACACATTTTCAGCTGCCGGAAACATTTGATCTGATTCACATGGTATTTACTTTCAACTCACCTTGTGTAAAGAGATCTAAGTGGGGAGATATATTTGAAGAATATAAGTATTTCTTTCTCGGTGACCAAGTAACCCTGGTGTCTATGGAGATGTTGGGAGGAATATCTCACCTGTGGAGGTCCCCTCTGAAAACACAGGGGTCCCAGCCCCAGCCCAGGGCTCCCAGCCCAGGGTTCCAGTGCTGGGAATACAAGTGCCCATCACTCCCAGCTGTGAGAATGAGCTGCTGAGTGAGACGAAGGTTCCGGAAGTCCCAGGCCTTGTGCTTAAAGGGCCCGCACACTGAATTACTCAGGCTCCCCGGCTCTGAGAGTTCTCGCCCCTGTGTCTGAACCTTCCCCTCGGGAAGAAGGGAGTTGAGTCCCTTCTTGTCACCTGCTGGTGGTCTTTTCCCTGGCTGCAGATTAGGCATCCGTCCTTTTTCTGCGTCAAGTCGCTTCATTTTGGCATTTGCGTCTCAAGTTAACTGTAAGGGACACAGCTCAAGAACACCCACCTGGAAGAGATCCACGGGGCAAGCGATGAGAGTTGGGAGTGGCAGGGAGTTTCCGTCCCTTCTCAGGGCTCACCGCTACCTCCACGTGTCTGCCGACCCATCCAAGTCTAGATTTTCAACTCTCCCCCTACCTCTGTGGGTTTCCTGCCCTTCCTCTTTCCTCAACACGAAGGGACATGTCAAGATGAGCCCACCAGGAGTGATGGTAGATGTCCAACATGGGTTAGTAGGGCAGAAAGAGATATATTTTACATGTACCTCGTTATTCATTGTGACTTGGGAGAAGGTTTACAGATTAGTGGAGAATTCACTTCTTATCTCCATTCAGAGCAAACCAAGGAACGCATGGGTGACATCAGGCTTTCCTATGGGAGGGCGCCGAGGTGGTTTCCACTTTGAAAGCCTGACACGCCAGGTTCTGGGGAATGCAAGCCACCCTTCCGAATGAGGACACCCCCTGTGAGGAGGGAGGGACCCCCCGGTGGCCCCGAGGCGCCAGGCCAGCAGAGACAGAGCAGAATGTTGAGTCTGAGGATGTCTGATCTGGTGCTGCCCGCGGAGGGAGAGAGGCCAGAGAAAGGGGCTCGGTAACGCTGTTTTTATTTCCTTGAACCCTTGCCCAGAAACTATAACCTCAGGGAAACCTTTCAGACTTTGCCGTTGAGAGAACCTGCTGGTGAACAGACAGGTTATTGGTCCCACACGCTCCGCTGCCCTAGGAATCCTAGGGAGGTCCCGTGGTATGCTGTTGGTGGGGATTAACCATGACTGAGTACTTGTCCTGTGCCAGGCGCTATTTTCAGAGCTTTCTAGGGCTTATCGCATTGAATTCTTCCATCCCATTATCACAGAGTGATGAGGAAACCGAGACTCAGGAGGTCTTTCTGGACTCCTGCAGCTAGAAAGGCGTGGAGCTGGACTTTGGACCCAGCGCTTGCCCTCCGAACACCCAGCTCCTCTCTGTAGTTGCAGGAGGACCAGGCAACAGCTTTGAAAAATAAACAAGTTTCTTTCAGTTTTGCAATTCTGCAGCCAGGGAAAACATGGCTTCCCTGGAACCCTACCTTCTCCAAGGGGAGAGGGGGTGTGCAGGTGCACCTCTGTGTGCGACAGCAGCTGGGGTCCTTTCAGTGCGTTTTCTGGTCCAGCCTGGGGTGAGCACCAGGACAGACCCTTCGCCGTAGCCATAGTTAATGACTAACTCAGAGGCCAGGGCCGGGGCGGGCCAGATTCTACTGAAGGCTGGCCGGTGACCCAAGGAAAGATTCAGGGCACGTTTTCCTGTAACTGTTCTGTGACTTCCTCTTGATGAGGGATCCTTCTTCGGAGAAACCAGGGAGTTTGCGGGAACCCTTCAAAGCACTGCCATCCTCAGCCAACGCCAGAAGCGTGACTAAGCAATCTCAGGGCTATGGACTGATCTTTGTCTTTTCCCAGATTAAGTCTCTGGGCCTTTAAAAAAAATTTTTTTTTAATTAATTTTATTTATTTATTTTTTATTGTGGACAGTATTGCAGATGTCCCCCATTTCTCCCCCTTTACCCCCTTCCTCTCAGCCCCTGCCCCACTGCAGGCCGTCAGCGCACTCTTGTCCTTGTCATTGGTTGTGCCTGTATCATATGAGTTCTTTGCTTAATCTTTCCCCGTCTCCCCGCTTCTTCTCCTTGATATCTCTCAGTCTCTCTCTCGCCAGTGACAGATACATGGTGGCTCTCTCCAAACAAGCTTTCTACCGGAAACATTTTTAAAAAATATATTTGATTGATTTTTCACAGAGAGGAAGGGAGAAGGATAGAGAGTTAGAAACATCGATGAGTTAAAAACATCCATCAGCTGCCTCCTGCACACCCCCTACTGGGGATGTGCCCGCAACCAAGGCACATGCCCTTGACTGGAATTGAACCTGGGATCTTTCAATCTGAAGGCCAACACTCTATCCACTGAGCCAAACCGGTTTCAGCTACTGGAAACATTTGATCTGATTCACCTGGTATTGATTCTCAACCCACCTGTGTAAGGATATCTAAGTGAGCAGATATATTTGAAGAATATAAGTATTTCTTTCTCGGTGACCGAGTAACCCTGGTCTCTATAAGGAGATGTTGGGACCATCTGGTTACCGTCTAACTTCTGAAACCAGCACAGAGGTCTGAACAGTTTCTTCGGGCCGTCTCCAACTGGGGTCTCACCCTTCGGGATTTGAAGGGCTCAGAGTTCTTTGTCTGTCTTGGTTCTTCTTCCTCTTTCTGTCATCATCTCTGTCCTTCAGAACCGTCAGAAGTGTGCTGACACTTGGCTATAAAGGGGACACTATTGCCCTTCAGTCACACAGACTTTTTCAGTTATTTCCAGAAAGGCAATTCCTTCTTCTTCTGTTTTTTTTTTTTAAAATATGTTTTGTTGATTTTTCACAGAGAGGAAGGGAGAGGGACAGAGAGTTAGAAACGTCAGTGGGAGACATCTATCAGTCACCTTTTGCACGCCCCCTACTGGGGATGTGCCCGCAACCGAGGTACATGCCCTTGACTGGAATCAAACCTGGGACCTTTCAGTCCCCAGGCCGACGCTCTATCCACTGAGCCAAACTGGTTTCGGCTCCTTCTTTATCAACTGATGCCACTTCTTTTCCGTTTGGATTCAAGATGTAGCATATTTTTAGGAGAACATTTTAGCCACCCAGAGGCCCCACGGAAGCCAGCTCCGATAACTTGCAATCACAGGCTGTTTGTAAGAGCCTTCTGAAATAATTGCCTACATTTCAAAATTCTCACTGTGGTCACTCCCAAAGAGATTTCTCTGGTTTGGGAGGAAACAGACCACTCTGAATCCTACCATCTGAAAAAAGTTACCGTTTGATATGTCTGTTGTCTTGTGAGGTCCTTACCCATGCTTTCTTCGCTTTGCTAATCCAAAAAGGGAGATGCTTTTGCATAAACCCTGGGTTTTCCAAAGTTAAAAAACGTACTCTATTATTTAACACTGAGAACTGACATTTTGCCATTAAGCCAGGTGAAGTCTGAATTTTAGTCAGGGAAAAAATTAATTATTCCTGCAATTATTAACTCCAGATCAGGCCCAGGCTCCTGAGAAGTCTCTGCCTTGGCTACTGATAAATAGCGTGGCTGGTTAGAAACAATAACTCTTAATGTGAAGATTCTCTAACAAGTGGCTCCATCTCTTCTTCTTTCAAGGACGGGACTGTGTACAGGATGGATCGCAAACATAGAGGTTACTGCGTTATCATCAACAACCAGAACTTTACCTCACTGTCAGAAAGAAAAGGGACGGATAAAGACGCCGGTAAGAAAGGCTGGGGATCTTAACATCGTTTTCCATTTTCGTATTTTCTTTCTGTGATTATTAACCTTCCATTTGATGTAAGGATGATATTATAAATGTTTCGAAGCCTCCTCTATGCCCCTAGTGTTTTAGTCCATCCAGGCTGCCGTATCAAACAACCGAGACTGGGTGACTTCTAAATAGCCAACCTGTGTTTCTCACGGTTCTGAAGGCTGGAACGTCTAAGATCAAGGCTATGGGGTGTCAGTGTCTGGTGAAAGTCTGCTTCCTTCATGGCTATCTTCCCGCTGTAACCTCACTTGAGGTTTCTTTAAAAAAAAAAAAAAAAAAAATATATATA